>JALPQD010000558.1:275000-447500 GCA_023101885.1 Typhlomys cinereus | reverse complement strand
CTTGATTCCCAACGCCTGGTTCCCAAGTCCCCATGCCTCCCTCCTAGGTCTTGCCTTTTGCACTTCTGACACTTTGCTCTTTGACATGAAGTGCTCCTTCTGAGCCCCTCAGTTCACTAGGCTTTCTTAGCTCCCTCTTTGCGCACACATGCACACACGCATGTGCATGCACACACACACAGACACACCACCACCACCACTACCACACACACCACCACCCCAGCTAGAATAAACTCAAAGCAAATATACTTCGGATCCAGGATAGAATTAAATCTTTCGAGCTCAGATTGCCAATCAACACACATTTGGGAACGAGATCGCAGCTCCAGGCTCACTGGCCGCAGGGTTCGTGTGTCTGATTCTATAGGTGCCCCCAAGTTGATGCACCACTATGGAAATTAGGAGCATCGGTCAAGCAGGAAGGTCCCAGAGGGCACTGAGCAAACTCCAGGTCCAAGTGGAACTGAGTTTTGTGCAGTAATAGATGCCCGCATAATTTAATCTCTGCCTTCGGCCCCCGTGAGCTTTCATTCCCCAGCCTCCCCTCCATTAGCAAACAGAACCTGGATTTGTCTTTGGATTGAAATGTAACCTGCAGAAGTCAGCCCAATTCCCTCAATGTGTTTGGAACACTGATTCTGTGCGGTTCCTTTGGACCTGCGTCTTGGGGTGTGTGGTGACAGGAATTGATACTTGAGCACAGAGCAGAAGGGAGTGGCTTAGGAGGAGAAGGCACCCCCCCCACTTACCCCACAGGCTAATTGCTGGGATTGTCTCCCTCGTACTGTCCTAGAAGATACAGTTTGCATGTTGTAAGATGCCTGGTGGCCTCTGTCCACCATATATCACATGTATCTATGGGGACAAGAAGGCAAAGTTGCACTCAGAGCAGAGAAATCTATCATTTGGGGGTGGCGAAGACTGAGGTTTGAGTATTATTATACATTCCACCCAGCATGTACCAGGGCAGGTATTCGCCACGGACAAGTCATGGCCTTTTGCTCATAACTTCTTTTTTACAAATATGTTGACCATATTTGCCCCCTGACATTGCCCAAGCACTGAGTAGTTCGGACATCTTAAAGGTAACTCAGCTGCACGTGTAGGGAGACGCAAAAAAGAAAGAGGGAAAAAGGGTGTGAGGAGACAACAGGAAGGGTGGGAAGGGACGCGGGGTGGGGGTAGGTAATGAGCAAAGAAAACATGAATTCATAGTGAACACGATTTAAGAACAAATAAAGTTAATATGAAATAAAATAAAGATTGAAACAAAATACAATAGCCTTTTTTTTTTTTCTCTCCCAAGAAATTATAAACAGAAGGAAGCAGAGAAAAGTTCTCGGGCTGACATATAAGGAGGCATCGTGAGGGAGCCCAGCTGGACATGACCCGGATGTTGCGGGACCTGGAACTAGCTAGGTCTGTGTTCGTAGTTCAGCCACTCATTAAATTAATTTAAATTAAATTAATAAAAGTTCAAATTGATGGTGAAAGTAGAAAAAGGGGAGGGGGGATTTATTTACTATGGCCATGTCGAGAGGAGGTTGATGTAATTATTTCAAAAATGCCTCTCTGGGAATCCAAGCAGGAGGATGAAGTTGACATTGAATGAGGAGGATTTGGCTGCATCCACTGTCCTGCAAGGTATTCTGCCTAGTTGCCAGAGTTCTGTGAATTCTCTTCAGGGAGTCAAATTCCTCCTCTGGCTGGAACCAGATCTGGGGGATTGTCAGTATACCGTCAAGTCCCTCTGTCTGAACTAGGGTGAGATTCCTTGGGGAGTTTCAAATTCTCGGGGTCAATTCTTCCACTTACTGTGTGGGTAACAAGAAGCGGAGAGCGCAGACACCCACACACGGGAGTCCAGCCAGGCTCTGCCTCTCTCACTAGTATGGTTGGAGCTAATTTTTACTTCTGATCTAACCTTGCTTTTCCCAAGTGGGAAATGAACCTAATCCTCATCCTTAACTCCCAGGACCACTGGGGTTCTATGAGCTATCCTACCATAGAATGCTGTCAGAATGGTTGGTACAGTAAAGTCATGGGAAAGAGCTTTCTTTTTTCTTTATACTATATTAAACTCAACTCTGAGCAATGGATAGGAGACGGCAGAAGTCTTTGAAAAAAGTATGTGTTTCCAAATGTCGCTTTGGATAACATGTTATTACAAAAATAAGGGACTACCTTGTCAATGAAATGAATGGAATGCTAAAGAGGGTCGCCGAGGTCCTGGGAGCCCCTGATTTGTTTTCATTCATTTTGCTTTTCCAAGCAGGGTCTCCTGGTCCAGGCTATCCTGGGACTCTCTATGTAGCCCAGGCTGGCCTCAAAAGTTTCAAACTTACATTCCTCCTGCCCCTACCTCCTGGGTGCTAGGATCATGTGTGTGAGCCTTCACTCCAGCTCCGGGGATCCTTCCTGACCGTCCCCGAGATTCATCAGCGCGCGCTTGCTTCTCTGCCCAGGCTCTGCTTCTACGGCCTGTCCTCTGCTTCACTCAGCTACCCCGAGTGTCTGGAAGCTCCTAACACCTTGGAGCAGCCTTTGACCCGTGATGCTGAGTTATGGACTCTGAAGGTCCAGCCTCTCTGTTTAGGACACAGCAAACCCTGGAATGGAATTCCCTTTCCTCCATTCCCCGCCCTCAGGGCACAACTTCTGCTTGCTTGGTCACTGCCCCTGTGATGGGTGATCCTGGGTGTCCGCTTGTCCACACCCAGCATTAACTAAAATCAGCTGTCAGAATACAAAGACCAGCCCTACATCTGATTGGAACCTCCCAGTAGCAGACCAGATAAAAGGAACCACAGAACAGAAGACTTGGAAGACAGACTCTCCAAAATTGGGCTAGAAAACTCTTTTCCTTCCTGCCACCCGGCTGCTTCGCTTCTTCAAATCTCTAGGAATTCTTCAGCCTTCAGCCATCACCCACTGGCCTACTGGATTTAGCAGCTCCGAGCCTCCAGGATGTCTGCAGTGACGTAGCTGCCTCTAGCTTCAGCCACCAGCCATATCACCTCCCCCTATGAAAGACTGTTTCTCCCCTCTGGAACCGTAAGCTGAATAAATCCTCCTTTCTCCCTTAAGTTGCCTGACTTTGAATGCTCTCTCACGGCAACAGAGAAGAGTAACTATTAAAACTCTCCAATGGCCAGCTGGAGTTGCAAAAGCCTGTGCTCTCCTGATCCTTCCTGGTTTGGGCAAGGGGCCAGGACATCACCTTACAAAAGGAGCTTCTCCCCATCCTGCCCCTTCAGCCTACCTATCAACCCTGAGGTCATTAACCCCCATAACCCATATCCCCCTCAACCAAGCCTTCCCTCTTTTTGATTGGCCTTGTGGTTCTAGACATCATTAATGCTTCCATCTTGTCTGGTGTGTTTGGGGGGCGAAACCTTACACCTAGGAACAATTTGTACCCCAGAATTTCTCTGTGAGATCAGGCCAAGAGCATGCTCCGTATGACAATGAGACCCAGTGTTCAGCTCCTTACAATGTGATCCAGCATTGTGCCCTGATTTCATTTCTTCCCATTTCCTGCTCCCCAATTCCCCCATTCCCTTAGCAACTCCAGCTCAGACCCAGGGCACACTGTGAATAATGGTCCCCGCGCTTCCGGCATGTGCGCATGGGTTCCTGTGTGTCTTTCATGGTGCTCAAATCTGACAATTATGAAATTGCATAGTCCATTTCACAGGTTTTTAAAAAAATTTAAATAGTTATCATTACCATCTTTTCATGTCGACAAATATTCTCCACCATCACGCTTCGTGTGGCCACCTGGTATCCCCTGGTACCATTGCACTATAATTTAACCAATGTCACTCAAACGTTCTTGCTTATTGCTATGGCAACACTGTTAGATGGAACATCTTTGCAAAGAGGAAAAAAAAAATAGCCTGCATCTGTGTGTTCCTTCTTTGCCTAGCAATGCTGGCTGTAGGTCAACGGTAGCCACTTCTGAAGTATCGATACATGATTCATAGTCCCAAACACTCTCCCAGGAGATCGGGCCGGTTCATCACCCTGCCAGCATATCCCTGACCTACATCCAACCTTCCCTCATGCTCTAGACTGAAGAGTTGCAGAACAGCTCTTGGGAAGCTCAGGGCTTGGACAGAAACTTTGGTTTTCAAAGTGACTTCCCACTACCATCATCTTTTTAATGCCTTTACTCTCGTCCCGGGAGCTAAAATGACCCTTTCTTATATTTCCTGGTCCCAAACTATAATCAAAACACTGTAGACCTATCAGAAGCACACGTATACACACCAACACAATCCAATAAAGACCCCCCAGGAATGACTTTCAATACTGCTGTGGTTTGAATAGGAGAGGTCCCCCATAGATTTGTGAATTTGAATGCTTGGTTCCCAGCTGCTGTTTTGAAAGACATGGGCCTTTTAAGAGGTGGACTTGGACTGGAGGTAATGGGTCATGGGAAGTGGTTCTTTAGGTTCTAGAGCACAGTCCTACTTCTTGTCCACCCACTTGTCTGACTCGGGGCACAGGGTGGGGAACTGCCTCAAAGTCCTATAAAATCTTAAGCCAAGAGCTAAAAATCGATTCTCCCTCTGAAGCCCCTTCTCGTCAGGCAGTCCTCCACAGCCATGAGAAAATCTAGCAACACGGGCACTAAGTCTATTAGACATATTTTCCACATATGCTGATGGGAAAATTGGGTCTCCACATCCAGAAGAGCAGTGGGGTCCCAGCTTCTTACTGGGCATGAAAATAAATTCAACGCCATCTAAACACTTAGCATCAACCCCTGGATCAGAGAGGCACTTAGCACCCACCAAGAAACTTGCTTTGCAATGGACGGTGTGCAATGCAGAGAAGAACAATTGTCCAAAACAGAGTAGGTGACTGTGCAGTGCTCGGTTCTAAGCAGGACACTGAAATCACCCCTCTATCCTAAGGCTCAGGAAACCTTGTGAAAATGAGGTAAGAATGTAAGAGTCTAAGGGTGAGGAGGGGTGTTGGCCATCCGTGACCAGGATGCTGCGACCCCGGAAATCACTGAAGCCATAGCCACTTCCACTAGACCTGCACAGTAGCTGGCCTATCATTTCACCATGGATGAGGGGAGACCTCAAGAAATACTTACACCTGCCCGACAGACTGATTAAGGCTAATGCCATACAGAAAACATGATGCTTCTCTTTTCAGTGACTTACCCATTAATAAGTCATCCACACCCCAACAAGGTCTCAGGCATTTGCCAAGTTGCAGATGAAACCCAGCACAAAGAACATGAAAGTTGGCTATAAGTCAAAACATATAACAAGTGAATTTAGGACTGGAGAGATGGGTCAGGGGTTAAGACTCTCCCTCACAAGCAGAAGGTCCTGAGTTTGGACCCCAGGTCCCATGTAAAATGCCAGACAGAAACAGCAGCAGCGGCGGCAGGCTGCATTTCCAGCCCTGGTGGGTGGAGCCTGGGAAATCCTAGAGTGAAGTAAAAAGAAATAGAAGCAATCCAGGATGATTCCTGAAGTCACCCTTGGTCCTCCACAGGGACACAGAGAACCCTCTACTACACATACAAAATAAATAAAAATAATAAATAAAATAAAATAAATAAAGCTTAAAATTAATAATAATAAAATGTTAATTTAGTGAGCAAAACCAAAAATCAACTCAAATGATTGAAAATAAAAGCTGAGGGTGTACTCAGGGGCAGAGTGGATGCCTGGCATATTCAAGATTCTGGTCTAATCCATAGCACCACGCACACACACACACACACACACACATAGGCAAGTTCAGAGTGCAAGAGATAAAACACTGAAAGAGACACATGAAGACTCACTGCTTTGAAAGGGAGGTGTCCTGCATGGATGAGCAGCAAAGCTCCCAAAAGCCATGGTTTTTAAACGGAAGTCTCATGAGATCCCTCCCATGAGGAATTGGTTAGTGTATTAGTTACCCTTGTGTGTTGTTGTGTGAGAACACCCAAGTCAAGCAATTTAATGGAGAAAGGGAGATTTATTCAGCTTACAGTTCCAGAGGGGAGACAGTCTTTCATGGCGGCATGGCTGGAGCCTGAAGCTGGAGGCAGCTAAGTCACTGCAGACATCTTGGAGGCTGAGAATTGCCAGACTCCTGCTATAAAAACAGAATTCTCCAGGAGATAGGGTGGGACTAATCTACCTCAAGGTCCACCCTCTGTGACTACCTTACTCGAGCAAGGTTCCTCCTCTCAAAGGTGCCATGACCTTCCCAAACACATAAGACTGTGGGGGACACATTTCAAACCATGACAGTTAGGGAGGACCCAGAGGATCCCAAACAACTCAGGCTGTTGCTAAAGCTCTTGATTGCCCAGCATAACTAGCGGAAACTGACTGGGGCACTTCCTCCCTGCTGGCTAGATTTCACAGTGTCAGGAAGTAGGAAGGACGGTAAGAGAGTGTGTACGCCTACATAACTGTCAAAGAATAAATAAAATTGTTGTCATGGTTAGGCACAGGTTGACAGTTGAGGGTTTGAGCTCTGGGCACATTTGTGGAGAATTAGTGGTTGAGTTAAGCCCAGAGCAAACCTGCAGGAAATTATCTAGCTGATGGGGAAGACCCAGCCCATGGTGGGTGGAATTAGGCCCTGGAATAAAATACAGAGCGCTGGTTGAGAAAGTTGGCATCCTTGTGTACACTTGGCCAGACATGCTGGTCTGGCAAGTAAGAATCCTCCCTCTCTCAGTCGCTATGTAGAGATGGTGTGGCCAGTTCCCTCAACCCTGGTGTTAGTGTGAGTTCTGTCAAGCTGGACTGAGACAATAAGAGAAAATAAATCCCTTGTTCCCTTAAGCTGTTTTATGTTGATTTTTCAGCAATCATGCAGGATAACTGCTACAATTATCTTAAAAATTAAAAAGATACCAGAGAAAATCTCTACCACATCAGCTTTGACAATGATGTCATTGATGTGACATCACAAAGCCGAAGCAGCAGAGATAGAAAAAAATACATGAATTGGACAACATCATCAAAAGTACAGCCTGTGGGATGAGTAAACAATTTCAAATTATTCATCTAAAAAGGGATTGATATCCACAATATAACGCAGCAGCAAAAATGAAATGAGCAGATAATCTACAGAGATATTCTTTTTCTTTTATTTTTTGTATGTGGGTGGGTATATGTACATGTGTGTGTTGTGTGTGTGCTGTGTGGATGTTGTGTGTACTGTATGTGTATGTTGTGTGTATGTTTGTGTGTGTTGTGTGAAGTGTGTATTGTGGATGTGTGTGTGTCGTGTGTATATGTGTGTGTTGTGTATATATTTGTATGTGTGTGTGAATGTATGCATTGTAGATGTGTGTGTTGCATATGTTTGTATATGTGTGCTGTATGGATGTGTTTATTGTGGATGTGTGTGTATATGTGCGTGTTGTGTGTATGTGTGTATTGTGTATTGTGGATATGTGTGTGGTGTGTATATGTGTATGTTGTGTGTATATATGTATGTGTGTCCTGTGTGGATGTATGTATTGTGAATGTGTATGTCTGTGCGTGTTGTGTGTATGTTTGTATATGTGTGCTATGTGTGTGTTGTGTGTATGCTTGTATGTGTGTGCTGTGTGTGTTTGTGTGTATGTGTGAGCATGTGTGCTGTGTCATCAAGAATCATCTTGGATTGCCCTACTGAAAGGGGCAAAGAACAACTACCGATGACACGGAAGACTTGAGAAGATGCTCCGATGCAAATCAAAATCCCAAGGACGGGGCCAGCGAGTCAGCTCAGCAGGTGGAGGCATTGGCTGTACAGGCCTGAGGACTACAGTTCAAGTCCCAGAAGCTGCCTGCAGATGAAAGGAGAGCATCGATTCCACCGAGGTGTCCTCTGTCCTATATCTGTGTGCACCTGCACAGCATACGCACGTACCATAAAAGCAAATCCATTAATTTTCAAAAATCGCAAGATGCTGCTGTACTATGAGTCGGATGGCTATTATTTTACAGAAGTGAAAGCAGCATTGGCGGTTATGTGCGAAAGTCAGAGTGCTTGTGTGCTGCAGGCAGAAATGTCGAACAGCACAGGTATGTGCAAAACAAGTCAGCAATTCCAGGAGAGATCAACTAGACTTCCCACAGTATCCAGCAGCTCTCCCTACAGGTATGTACTCAAGAGAATCGAATCCAGAGCGTGGGACAGCTCCTCTCCCTCCCGCCCTTGTTCACCACACCAACACCCAAGATTGCTACAAGGCAGATATCCACCGGGAGATGAGCAAGCAAAATGGGATGCGCGTGTGAAGTGGAATTTCATTCACCACAAAAGGAATGAAATGCTGACACAGGCAATAAGGGGAATGAAATCATTACGCGGAGTAAAAGAAGCCAGAGACCTAGAGGACAAACTGACGTGATTAGCATGTGAATCCTCCCAGGACACCTTGACATGTTTGAACACTTGGCTCCCAGCAGGTGGCCCTGTTGGGAAGGTTGTGGAAACCCTTTAGGAGGGGAGCCTTGCTGAGGAAGTATGTCATGGGGACCTGTCTTGGGGTTGGATAACCAGAGCCCCACCTACTCCGTCTCCCTTTTTCTTTGCCTCCTTGAGGGCTGCTGGCATTAAGCCAGCTTCCTGCTCCGGCTACCATGCGTTGGTGCTATTATCTTCTCTCGAAACCTTTTCTCCCTTGAGCGATGTGGGTCAGGGTGTTTTATCACAGCAACGGAAGAGTGCTCGCAGCATACATGGTCCCTGGAGAAGGCACATTCACAGCGACAGAGTTGGAGAAGAAGTCTCCCTAGGGGTGCAGGGAGAGAGGAAGGGAGATGGAACCATCTGGAAATGGGCACTGTCATAACTGTGGATGTATCTAGCATCATTATCATACCCTCAAGATAGCTAAAGATTCAAGGTAGCCACTGCACAGGAGTTGGAGTCATTGCTCTGCATTGCTGCCAATAAATTCACAAAGAAAGTACTTAAGGGAACAAGGGGTTTTATATTGGCTTACAGTTGTCCGATTAGTCTGGTCACAGTTCTTTGTCCAGCCTTGGCAGGTCTGAAGGAACCAGCCACGCATATCTACAGGACTGCCAAGAGAGGAACAATCCTCACTTGCCAGACCAACATGTCTGGCCAAATATACCAAAGGATGCCAACTTCCTCAACCAGCTCTCTCCGTCTTATTCACCTGCCCAGGGACTAGCCCTGCCCACCATGGGCCGGGCCTCCCCATCAAACAAGACAATCTCCTGCCACTTGCCCTGCAGTAGAATTCAAGGGAAACATGTGGAATCAAAGACCCACACTCCCATCTGCCCTTGATGTGGACCCCGTGCATGACCTGAAGCAAGCGACTTAACTGTTTTTATCTCTGATTCCTCCTAAAGCAAGTAGGACACACAGGAGCACTTAGAACACACAAAATAGGCTACGAAGATGAAGCTCAACTTGCCAGTTGAAAGCTGATTTCTGGGCACATCTAAGAAGAATTAGTATATCAGACAAGCCCTGAGCAATCCTGAAGAGGATTGTCTCATTGAGGAGGAAAGACCCGCTCCATCGTAGGAGGCCATTCCCTGGGTAAGTCGACCAGATGGGGAGAGATGATTCAGGAAGCTGGCATACTCAGATAGACTCACAATCTAGCAAGTGAGGTTTTCCTTGAAGATGATGTAGCCAGTTCCCTCGCCTCTTGGTGTTAATATGAACTCTCCAGCCCAGCTGGACTAAGAGCTGTAGCTGAGAATCAGAAGCAAGAATAAGCTCTCCTCGTCCCCTTAAGTTGTTTGGTCACATCTTTATCAACAGGAGCACACACCGCAAGGCCAAGCGTGTGTGTGTGTGAATTTCAGCCCTGTGATGGCTTAGGGAAAGACCGTGATAAAGCTCAGTTTCCACAGAGCGTTATAGCCACGAGGTCACGCCACAAAGCAGCTCATTCTGTAGCTGGGGAAACAGAATCTCTGAGGGAGCTTGGCCCAATCAAAGACAGAGCTAGACTTCCACGAGACACTGTGTGGCGTGTACCCTCCTTACCTTGTTTTTGTCTGCGATGTGGAGGTTTCCCATGTACGAGGCAACCCCTCTACCACTCAGCCATCACCTGGCCTCCATTTCACTTTTTACCTTGAGGCC
Organism: Typhlomys cinereus; assembly: GCA_023101885.1. NCBI lineage: Eukaryota > Metazoa > Chordata > Mammalia > Rodentia > Platacanthomyidae > Typhlomys > Typhlomys cinereus. The sequence goes on along the minus strand of JALPQD010000558.1, from coordinate 437,402 downwards.
CCATGTTGCTAAGCTGCCTAGACTGGCCTTGAACTTGCTGTGGGGCCAGACAGGTGTTAAGCTTGACATCTTCCTGTCTCAGTCTCTCTAGTAGCTGGAGTAAAGGCCTGAGCCACCAGACATGGGGGCCTTTCATATCTTTTATGGCTTCCATACTCCTCCTTGTTCATTTTGACCCAAACATACACATATGCACATGTATATGTGCACACACACCCCTCTGGCTGTTACTTTACTGCGTCTTAGGGCCTCTCACTGGCTATCCTACCTGCTGTTGATAATACGAACATTTGGAGACTCTGGGGACCTTCTTTGAAAGACTTGCTGGAGGGTGTATTTTAGCAATCTATGCTTACCTTCACCAAAATGTACCCCAAAAGTAATGAAAGGTGAAAGTGTCCTCCATCCACAAGGGTGGACAGCTAGGATGGTTTCTTGGGGATGAGGGGGAAGGCAGTGTTGATACCTAAGCGCTGGTCAGATCTAAGACTATGTTTTAACTGTTTACTGACCATCTGCCCTGCATAGGAGTAGCTATTAGAAATCACTGGCAGTGGGTGAGGGAAAGAGAAGCAAAATTGCAAAGGCTGCTCTGGCTGACAGAAAGGAGTTTCGTTCTTTTATCACTTGTCTTGATGTGGATTTTCTTGTATTAAAAAGCTAAAGAAAAAAAAAGCTAAAGAGAGAGAGAGAGAGAGAGAGAATCTTAGAAAGAGAAACCAGAGAATGGCGGACAGGATATCACGTGCTCAGTCCCTGAAGAGCAGCACGTGGCCAGCTTCAGAAGGCCACGTCACAGCCGAGCCACGTGGCGGCATGGCACCCTGGAGCCCAGAAAGCCGAGACCAAAGGGATTTTACTGCCTCAGGGGAAGCAGCGGACCCTGTGCATAGCCAGAACCCAAAGGGCTTCCGATGTCTCAACGGCATCTCTAAAAGCTGGAAGATCATGGAGGCGTGGCCTCCTTTTTTGTTTTTTTTTTTTTTTTTGAGGACCATGATCTCCAACCTTGGAGCCAGTATCTGACATCTGCATCCAGCACGTTCATCGATGATGATGGCGGTGGTGGTCCTTTCTCAGGAAGTTAGTGAAAGATCTCACTCAACTGCATTGAGGGATAAATCAAGAATGCAGATGGCGTGAGCCATGAGAAACGGAGTGTCCCCTACAGAGGATAAGACAGACGACTTTTCTGGAGTGAGTGTTGTCCCCCCCATCTTCCAGCTACTGCTAAGATTCCTAGTCTCTTGCTGCAGACGGATGTCAGCAAAGGAGCATCGTCATAAACTAGAGATCCATCTAGCTACAAAAACATGGAGAACGGAACAGATGTTTACAATGAAAACAGGAATTCCAAGGAAAAGAAGTTAAAAAATCATACCCCATAGAGTACATCATTCAGTGGTGGAATTCAATTGGTCCAGACATGAATGGGGAGGGGAGGAGATGGCTATTGAATGAGCAAAACTCCTTGGGTGGATGCAGAAACAGAATGGGGTATGTTGGGGGAGGGGAAAAGGAAAGGGGGGATGTAGAAACAAGATATGGTATGTTGGGGGAGAAGCAGGGGGCAAGAAAGGGGGGATGTAGAAATAGGATGTATGCTGGGGGAGAGGCAGGGGAGCAGGAAAGGGGTGGCAGAGAGGAGAGGGTCTCATTTGCCTTGAGGGGAAAACGATAATAGCTAATGCTAAATATAAAAAGAAATCAATGTCGTAGCATAGATGTGATATTTAGGCATCTGAGTCAGCTAAGTTCATTGCCGTTGCCTCTGGCAGGAGAAAAATGGGAGGAAGTAAGGAAAAGTAAGATTTTGTTCTGCTTTGGTAACAGTTTTGTAAAACCATTAACCTTTTAGAATATATACATATACACATATATATGTATGTACGAAACCATTTGTCTGGTTTCTCTTCCTATATATATTCCCACATACATAAACATAACACAGGCACATATGTGATTTGGTATATATGTGTGATATGTATATATATGTATTTATGATTTGATATGTGTGGGAATATAAAAATATATGCAGGTATGTGTATATGTGTAGGTATATGTGTTGTACATCTGTGGATCAATCCTTAGGCACACACAACATAGGAAGAATTGGTTTTCTTGACTTAGGAAAGACAAGAGAAAATTCAAAGTCCCCAGACTCCTTCAACTTCTGAAAGGCAAAGTAGAGAATTTCTTGATAGAAGTAGATGTCATCAGATGAGACATATGGAACTAGACACAAATCGGAGAGCTTTCAAATTCTCCAGGGCTGAGATGGAGGCTCAGGGGTTAAAGGCTTTGTCTTACAAGCAAAAGGGCCTGAGTTCAGATTCCCATATCCTATGTTGCAGAAATGGCAGCAACCTAGTAGCCCGGCCCTGGAAGGCGGAGCCTGGGAAACCCCAGAGCAAAGCAGTAAAGAGGCAGAGCAATCCAGGATGATTCCCAGTATTACTATTGGACCTCCACAGGCACAGCATTCAAGTACCGAGACACACACACACACACACACACACACACACACACACACACACTCACACACACACTAACTTGAAGCCTTCTCTTGTGGCTTTCTGTGGGAAACTGTCCCAGATCTTTCTAAGGTGCATAAAAGACTCCAGGTCCCTGTCCTGAGGCTGCAGTCACACTGGGTTCCAGGAACAAGTCATTGTCCTGAAGCTGCAGTCACACTGGGTTCCAGGACCCAGGGCAGATTCCCCACCCTTCAGTGAGAACAACTGCTAGAAAGGAAGAAGGATCACAAGAATCTTCATTAGAGCAGAGAGCTCTGGGCCATGGTTTGTTCTAGGGTTGGGAAAGCATCAGGTGAGAACGAAAGTTTAAAATAGGAAGAGGTGACCTCTGTGGCCCCCCAGCAGCATGGTGGGGACTCTGCAGAAGCCCCCAGACATAGGGGGAACTAACCCTTCCAATCTTTCCAGTGTGGTGGGGAGTTTCACATGTGCCGGGGGTCAGGTAGACGTTGACCAGGGCAGCGGGGGAAGGAGGAGACCTGAAGCCACACAGGAGAGCATCCGGGTTTTGGTGAGACCAACTGCAGGCGCTTGTGTCTGACAAGGATTCCCCATGAGGGTAAGGCTGAGCTCTAGAGCAGATAATCACCCCCAGAGAAGCAGCCCTGCCTGGCCGGCAAGAAGGTCTTCTGCGGCCGCCTGGCAGAGCAGCCATGCGCTGTGGTTGCTCTTCTCTGCTGCCGTGCTGATTTGGCTTATGGTTCCAGAGAAGAGATGGTCCTTTGTGAAGGAAGGACAGACACAGCAGGGGCAGAAGCACAGACAGCAAGCAGTCAGCTGCAATCACCTACTCCTAGCGGGAAACGGGGTGGGGCTACCCAATCTCAAGGCCCGCCCCCTGGGACCTGCCTTCCTCCAGCAAGGCTCCACCTCCTGAAGGTGCCCCGACTCTCTGCGAACTTTCTCATCAGCTAAGGATGCAAACACACAAGCCTGTGAGGGACAGCTCACATTCAAACCGTGACACCATGACCCACCGGACCACACCTGGAAGGCCTGCTGCTTTGTGCAGACCTCCATCCCTCCATCCCTTGCCCCATCCCCTTCCATCCTCCCATTTGAACCTAAAGCTCACATCAGTATCCTGAAGGCAGTCCCTGGGTCGCTGAATGCCGCTATCTGTTCTTCCCAATGTGACCACGTTGATCAGCTCTCCGCCCTTTTTTGCCGTTACCCCCTTTAAATAACATATGGGGTGGGCGGCTGAGACCAGGCTGTTGAGGTTGCTGGAGCCCCAGGCTTTTGCCCTAGAGTTTCTATTGCTCTAGAATTTCCATTGCTTTAGAATTCCCAATTACAGGACTATACCTCATTTGCTTTATTTCTTACTTCTGATACATTGCTTTCTTATTTAGGCATACTGGTTAGACAGCTTAATAGACTAATTTTTTTTACAATTTTTTCACTGATACTAACATTTTCTACATTGCTCCTGATGACTCTGTTGCGATCTGTGTTCTGCCTGCATGACTCACGTAAAGCATGGTTGCCAAGGAGATCTGTCTTTAAATGATCAGCAAAGAACTTCCTGAGGGTTGTATTTCCAAACACAAACTTGCAAAGTGACTGGAAAGCCTCAACTTAAGAGAGCATGTTCCAGGATGGGGAAATGGCTCAGGGGTAAACCTTTGGCCTTAAAAGCAAAAGGGTCTGAGTTCGGATCCCCAGATCCCATGTAAAAATTCCAGGCAGGGGCTACAGAGATGGCTCCGGGGTTAAAACTCTGCCTCACAAGCAGAAGGTCCTGAGTTTGGATTCCAGGTCCCACGTAAAAAAGGCCAGGTAGAAATGGCATGGCCTACACTTCACAGCACTGATGGATAGAGCCTGGGAAATCCCAGCGCAAAGCAAAAAGGAAGTAGAAGCAATCCAGGATGATTCCCAAAGTCATCCTTGGCCCTCCACAGGGACATATAGTGCCCTCTGATACACACACACACACACACACACACACACACACACACACACATGCAAAAAATAAATAAATGCATAAAAGAATACCTCCCTAGGAATCTTCCATACAGAATTACTTTTTCTGCATCTCCCAGGGGAAGGCTGTGGTGTTGGGTCTGAAGCCGAGAAGTCCTTCCCCCCAGGCTGCCATCTTGCCTGGAAGGCTGGAATCCAACACATTCTTGCTCCATATTCAACACCACAGCAGTAACATAAAGGGCTGGACACATGCCCCTTAATAATCGCTGCAGATATCAACCATTTCTCTTTCTGTGGAGATTAAAAACAGCAACAACAACCACAAACACTACTAGTCTTCTCCCAGGTGGGTTAACATTATCATTTAAATTGCATCTCCCAGGTGACCAGACCAAGGAACAGTTGTGGGAATGGGGTGCACTTTGCTTTTGCATTCATGAGACTGTTTAGTGTCTCCAGTCAATTCCAACTGACTTGGCAAAATCTGTTGGGTGTTAAAATCCATTGTGATAAACAGCAATCACAACAGAAATAGCACCAGGGGAAAGGAAATGCTGGGGGAGGCATTTTGGGCCACAAACACAAGCAGGCGTTTTGCTATCAGAAGGGATTTTAACCATCTTAGCCATGGCTGAGGTTTCCAAAATGGACCAGGGAAAAAGCTGCTACGTTGGGGTGAAGCGCTTGTCTAGACCGGCTGCTTCTCTCCCACTCTGCCCTCTGCTTCCAGGACCCTGTCTGAGCATCCGTGTATTCGGCTGTCCAGCTGTGGGATTTTGCTGCAAGTTACTTAACGTCTCTCCAGGCCTCTGTTTCCCAGCTGTGAAATGCATGGAATAATAAGACTTGCTTCAAGGAGTTTTCAATAGCAGTATTTGTCAAATGTTTATGATTATCATTTACAATAAGACATGCATTACTTATCCAAATCCAACACGCACATGCACAGGGAACCCCTACGTGCACATGAGCACAGCCGAGCACACACGCATGCACGTGACAGAAGTTCAAGCTTCACTGGGCTTCAGTGACCTGTAACAGGTATCAGGGCAGCACGTCCAAGTAGTTTTAATTCAACTAGGGTTTATTTTGTGTCTTTAAAAAAAAAGAATTTTTGTGACCCAGAGATTTAAGAACCAAGTCATGAAATCCGAGATGCACTGAATCAAGCCGGTGTCAGCTTCTGTGGATTGTAACATGCTGCTTTTGGTAAATAAGGATTTTTAATATTCTATTTATTTATGAGAGAGAGCATCTAGGAGACAAACCTTTGGACACACCTGTGAGGAATTACGTCCAGATCTGCTTGTCAAAGATTATCTGGATGAGGTCAGTGGAGGTAGGAGGACCCACCTTACTTGCTGTATGCACCAAATCCAAGGGACGGGATCGTGGGCTGAATAAAAGGAAGAGAGAGAGCTGAGCACTAACCTTCGCCTCCCTCTGCTTCCTCACTACAGATGTGACTCGACCAGCTGCCTCCAGCCAGGATCCACTATGATAGACTCAAACGACAAGCCCAGGTTGGCTCTTCCTCCCTTAGGTTGCAGTAGGAAAAAATCACTGAGACAGCGACCCTTTAAGAAACAGCGTGCTAGGACGTCTACGTCATCCCCACCCCAAGCTCAGGGACCATCGTGGAAGAGGGGTGGGAAGAATGTAAGAGCCAGGTGGCGGGGAGGGTGGGCTGCCAGACAGGGACTTCTGAAGGAGACAGGGCTGCTGTATCCATGAGCTCACCACAGCTGTGTCGACCACCAGGAGACCCCCATAAGACGTGGCCTCTCAACATTTCACTATGGGAAGGGGAAGATCTCAACGGGCTCCACTCCTCTACGGGAAGCTACTGAGAGTTAAAGCTGGTTGTAGGAAGGGCTACTACTCTCCGTGTCTCCACGGGGGGTACCACCCACACCCAGGCAAGGGACCAGGCACATGCCAATGATACAGGCGACCCTCGGGAAACTCAGAGGGTCACACACAGCAGGAGACAAGAAAGTAGGAAGGGGGCTGGCTGGGCAGAGGTTTTTAAATGGTCGAGGAGGGGAGTAGAATTGGGTAATATGGAGTGAAAATGATGGAAACTCATTGTATTTATCTAAGAAACTGTCAAAGATAAGAATTTTTTTGAAAAAGAAATAGTGTGCCAACTCCTGGTGTAGAAAATTCAATATGATATATTAATAGCTGGGCATCAGAAATATCTTTATTATTATTAATAATAATATAGCTAACTAGCCCCAGAAGGAGCTTTCTTATCAAACAAATATGATAAACAACAAGTAAGAGGTAGGAAGGGTTTAAATAACAGAAACATTCACTCTCTTTCTCTTGGACTTGAGAGCCGGATCTATCCACTGCCTCACTGCCAAACAACCCGGCAGACAGGCGGATGAGGCCACCTCTAAGCTTTTAAGCTCCTTCGGATCCCTTCCTTGAAGGTGCCCTGCTCTGTCTCCTGTAGTCATTAAAGACTAAAGCTCCGATAAGCAAAGGAAATTAGATGCGGTGACATTCTGCTAATTGAGTCCTCTCCTCTGCCTGGTGGGGCTGCACTGTTAATTACCAGCTAATCTCATCAATATGGCGGCTGACTGGCAGGGAGCAGCTCCTGAAGAGACAGGGAAGGAACCCCACTTGCCCCCCAAGCCACCGGTAGGTCACTGTGGACAGCAAATCTTCCCATTGCACCCAAAGCCGTCAGTGGCGGGAAGCTGGGTCAAGAATCACGTTGGAGAGGCAGAAGGAAACGGTAATCTCCCAATAAATGTTAATCAGAGAAAGAGAGGAGACTAGACATCACACATTTCCAAAGCTCCATTCCCCTCTCCCTTCCACATCCATCAAATTCCATTTCACTAAAACACAAGGGCTTGAAGAGAGATAAAAGACTTCAAAATAGAAATTAAGTCCTATTTATTTTGCTTTTATTTCACTACCCTGAACCAAATGTGTTGCCTGCGCCTGTCACCTGAAAAGCCCAAATCTGTCCCTTTCAGCAAAATGAATATCTCTGATTGGCGGACAAAGGGGTCTTGTAGCCAATCACATTGAGCCTCCACCCAGAAACTACTGAGCTCTGTTTGAGATTCTTTGCCCTCTCTTCCAGAATTACCTCATGGTCATTTGTTCATCTTCTAAACAGCCTAGATGTGTATGTGGCAAATTCAAAGGATGGGGCCATGGTGGCCTTTGGTTTATGCCCATCCGGGCCTTCCCAAGGGTCGGTAGGCACAGATGTCATGCCAAGATCTGAGTGTCAAGCGTTTCCACCGCAAATCAAGATGAGTGCCAGGTTGGCGGGAAAAGGAACGGAGCAACTTCAAGATGATGTGTGAGGTCCACAGTACAGAGATGCTAACCCGAGGGGAGACTAAGAAATACAAGTTCATTTACAGCCAAGGGCCTGGGGACCACGGGAGCCAGTGTTCCTTAGGGTGGGGCAGCGTTAGAGCAGAAGAGAGAGCTTAAGGTCAGAGAAGACGGGGAGAGAGGCAGAGAGCCGCTGTGGACGGCATGGCGGGAGGAAGTCTATGGAGCCCCTGGTGGGGAGAACTCTGCAGAGCCCCCAGACCAAGGGGGGCGTCTATCTATCATGGCCTTCAGGCGTTGCTAAGGAATTGATAGGGGAATGGCGGGTGGGAAAGAGTGAAAGAATGTCAGGCAAAAGAGGGTCCTCCCTCAATTCACTAAGGGTGAGCAGCTGAGGATGTAGGGTGTGTGGTGGGTTCTGGGAATTGCATTCCAGCCAGAGTGCAGGTGCTTACACAAGGGAGTGTCTGTGGCCACTAGTGAGTCCATCACATTGGCAGAATTCAACTGCTGGTCGGTAGTTAGTCCTGGCGATGATGTAGGCGAGACTTGTGGTCTCAGCAGCTAACGACACAAAGGGAAATTCATCTGGGAGATGCGAGGGGCTGGATCTTTGCGCCTCCATGTTGATTGCAGCCTCCATTTCAATAGACGCTTTCTGAGGCTTGTTTCCCCTTCCTGTTTGTTCAAACTCAAAAAAAAGGACCCTCCAACTCCCTCCACTCCTGTTACGCTATGTATTGGTTCTGTTTCTTGGGACAGGCATCCTTTCTTAGTTTCTTAGATTATGAGTCTATTTCTTAGTTGACTGTCAATTGGAATGTGAGGCCGTGCCTCAAGCCAATGAGGTTTAAATGTTGTGGGGTCGGGTTTTTAAATCCAGGTTCTTGTGTTCGGGAGTCAAAGATCAAAGCCAGAACGTGCATACAGGATGATCAAGGAAGATTTTTGTTAGAGGACAGAAAGAATGGAACTCATGGAGATGGATTCCTCAAGGAGCAAGAGAGCCAAGAAGAACTCACAGACTCCAGACATGGAACCCACCAGGGGCAAGGAAGCCCAAGATGGCTGGCGGGGCAGGGGTATTTATAGGGTTGGGCAGACCTAGGAAAAGTGGCTTTTCCCTGTTGGCCAGCTCTAGTTTCTGCAAACCTGATTGGAGTTTTTGGTCCGCTATATATCATTAGTCTTTTCATATTAGGGCTCAACCCAGTGAACCATGTGGCTGACTTCATGGCCAAACTGTTTCTTTTGAGGAACTTAGCCTACCTGCAATGGCCAGCTCACCTCCGTACCCTTTCAGAAGGAGAACTAAACTAATTAGAAAGTGCACATTTCTTGAGGCCTTCCATTCTGAAGACGCTAATGATGATCTTGTAGGGGTGTGGCTGAATCCAGGGGGGGGCCCTCTGAGATTTTCAGGCTCTTGTGCCCCACTTAGGCAGTTGTAGAATAGAGTAGCCATGCTGGGAAGGTCACTGAAGGTCACCCTCCAATCTGGAGAGTGTGGTTCTAATCTTCTCTAACCCACTGTTTATGGAAGGATATGGAGATGAGCTCTCCATTACAGAGAAATTAAGGGTCTCCAAAGAAACAGCTCTACCATGAGGTGGGCCACAAGGATGACTGGCTTGGGCCCCAATGGGAACAGACCAATAAGATGTAGGGAACCAAAAGCCCCAATCAGGTCTATAGAAACCGGAGCCAACCAATAAGAAAAAGTTGTTTTTTCCTGGGCTTGCTAACTTACAAACAGCCCTGATCCTGCCGGCCATCAGATGGCTCTCCTGACCCTTGCGGATTCATGTCCATGTTCTGTTCTTTCCTCTAATAAACTCTGCCATAATACTCTGAGCATGTTCTGGTCTCAGTCTTTGACTCCCAAACACAAGAACTTGAACATAAAAACCCCACAATAGCACCAGGAAGAGCTGGACTAGCACCGATTGTTAGGGGTGGAAATAGAGGCAGCTTATTAAGAAAAAGAATCCTGAAAGCAGGCAAAAGTGTCTGCTCAGAAGGGACGTTTACAGAAGCCCAGCTGTGTCTGATCTCCCAGAGGTCTTGCAGGACTTCCACATGGTGTCAGTAACTAACAAGACACCACAGTGGTTGGAAAGGAACTTCACCTACGTGAGCAGAATCACTGAGGACTGAGACTGAAATGCTGCTTCTACAGATGGTTGTAGTCTTGGGGTCTCTCACGGACGTTATTTATTTCTTTATCATTAGATAACATGTGAAGGTACGTGTTCCTAAACTGCATTTTTGTGTGTGTGCAATGTGTGTTTGCATGGGGGTGGGTGTGCATGCGTGTGAACACTTGTACAAGAGGGCACTTAAGTGTATGTGCCTGTGGAGGGAATCATGCTGGATTACTCTGCCTCCTTATTGTTTTGCTCTGAGCTTTCCCAGGCTCTGCCTTCCAGGGTTGGAATCATAAGCCATTGTTATATTTGCCCAACATGTATTTTTACGTGGAAACTAGGGATCCGAACTCAGGTCCTTTTGTTTGTGAGGCAGAGGTCTTAACCCCTGAGCTATCTCTGCCCAATGTCTGCATCTTTTACACTGCAACACACACATGCTCGTTTCCTTCATCCTGAAAGGGATATAGTGCTTCGCTTCCCTTTCCAGCCTGTGTCCTCAAATCTTTAATTATGCTTTCTGCTGAGAAACACTCTTCCCTTAATGTTGAGCTGTAATTTCATTGTTTATTTTCATTTCCCTTTGAGAAGCATTCTGTCAGGTATATTAAATGCTTCTATGCAATACTGATTTATTCTCCATCTGCTTCATATTATTGCATTTTTAAACCTCTCTCTGCTTTATACATGTCAATTGCTCCCATCTTGTCTTGTTACAGGATATTAAATCTCACTATTTTATATATGGTTATGGTTCACATAGAGAGTGTGTTGTCCACTGACATAGTGCTATTTGAGAGCAAATGAGTTTACTTTCTTCAGATGTATGGACTATTTTATTTGTGAATAGATTATTAATTATGACTACATCATTACAATAAAATTCGGGGGCACCCCTTTAAAGGGAGGAAAAGAAACCATCTCATCTTCTGCATGGCTATTAGAAGTGAAACCTGGCGCTTTGCTGATGCTAAGGGACACTGGCATCTTTGGGGAAGAGTGGCACATGAACATAGCTTCGAAGTTATTCTTCCTGCTCCAGCTGACACTGTTAGGAGAACCTCTGAGGAAACACCCAAGGCCACTGTGACCCAATCACTGAAGTGACCTACCGTGAACTTGGATCCTTATGACAGTGAAGAGTTCATGCCCGGAATCCTTCCCGTCCATCCTCTTTCCTTTTTGAGCACGTGCTCTGTGACTTTGAGCTGAGCATGCCCAGAAGCGCGTCCTCTGCCCTGCCTGACTCTGGCTTCCCAATGAGCAGGCTGGTGAGGTGGCTGCTCTACAGGTGCTTGCTGCACGAGCATGCACAGGTTCCCGACATGCTTCCTGTGTTCCAGGAGAAACCGTCTTGCGGAGCCCCAGCATCCTCATCCTGGGCGCGTTTCCTCTTCCCTTTGCTGAATTCCACAGGACCTAACACTCCAGGGGAACAAGGATTCTCAGTTTTATCTCATCAGCATGACAAGAGGGCTCCACTGGCATCAGGAGCAGAGGGAACTGCTGGGCCATATCCACAGGGAATGCTGAGAGAGAGAGAGAGAGAGAGAGAGAGAGAGAGAGAGAGAGAGAGAGAGAGGGAGGGAGGCACACACTTCGTTGCATGCCAATCTTCCTGTACACCAGTCAGCTCTCTCCATCTTATCCACACACCCAGGGATGGCCCTGCCCACCACGGACGGCCCTCCCACAGACTCGTTTGGGGCTTACCTAGCATCTCTTCCCAGAGGTGCTCAAAGGTTCGCCCTTTGATTGTGAAGTTGGCACCTGTAATTAACTGCCACACCCTCTGTAATAAATCTTTCTCCATTCATTTATCTTTGGTCATGCCCGACGGCTTTACATTCACCAAGGGGAAAACCCTTAGTGTGCAGTTATGTAACTGATTGGGAAAAAAACTTTTAAAGAATATTCTAAAGCTACTTATTCCTTCTGACTCAACAATTCTATATCTGAGGATAATCGCAAATACTTCTACAGTGATTCGGCTACCACAAGGTAATGCTTCAAACACTTTTCTTTGGGCAGGGCTGAGGATTGAACCCAGGGTCTCTTGCATGCTTAGCCAGCACTCTACCCCGGAGCCATACTGTAGCCCCAGCTCCAAGCATCTTGATCATTGGCTCCATTTTGAATGTGGTGCTCTCTGCACAGTGCTGTTCTGCTTCCACGACTGTATTCTGAACAAGATATATGCACATTATTCCCTTGAATACCTACTGTGTGCTGGGCACAGCACCCACGGGGAGACTGTCCCACAGTCAGCTGCAATTCTGTAAGGCTTGTCGACATCTGTATCTCAGAGAAGAGAAAGAGACACCATAGAGAGGATAACTGACCAGCACGCGGTATCCCAACGAGTGGCTGATCAAGGACTCAAATGTAGATTCTGGGATGGCACTGCCCAGATTTGCCTTTTCCCAAAGTTATCCCAAGGATGCACGCATAGGGCTCTGGGTTGCTATCATGATGCATTCCCGCCAGGTACCCAGAGACCATGGGTAGGAAACTGTGCATGGTCACACTGTGAGATGCTTTGTCAGTCTCCTGTGTTGACAAGGAACAATCGCCAAGTAACAGTGTTAAAGGAGCACGTTTTATGTCTGTTAAGATTCAGTTACTTTTTGCTTTGTTTTGGATGCTTAAGTTGTTAGAGGTGACTGAGGTTCATAGCAAGACTGAAAGGAAGCTAGAGATACCCCCTGTGCCCCGCCCCTGCAGACTGTCAATAACCCTTCCAGAATGGTACAGTGGAGAAGAGCGTTAGGGGAAACTCAATCAAAGCTTAAGGACATATGGAAGAGCCTTATAGAAAGCCATTACTTGCAAGCTTACAAAAGCTTAGAAAAAGTCTGAATGGAGGTCCCCTAAGAGGTAGATAATGCTGCCCTCCCCAAAGATATGAGTTGTAGAATAAAAATTAATGTCTGTCATGAACTGTCTCCCTACAGTCTATTATTGATTCTGGAGGTCCCAAAGGCCTCTAAGCAACACAGTCTGTTGCTCTTGGCCGCCCACTAGAACTAGATGATAGAACCTGGGGCTGAAGACACCACACACTTTGGTTGCAGGATATAAATAAATCAAGCTGGGCCTGAATGGGACATTTCCTTCTCCCCTGGAGACTTTTACGGTGTCAGAAGGTGTGAGGCAGGCTTCTGGGGGAGAGAAAAGACATCACTGGCCTGACATAGTTCTGGACCCCATATGCCATGATTAACCCCTAGCCCCTTGAGACCAGGCAAGACACCATGGGGGCATCAGTGACATCACCGTAATGGGGTCAACAACCACTTCCTGCTTGGATGCAAAACCACAGCTGTAGGTACTGTAACACCTGGTACCTAAGCTGGTCAGAAGCCTATAGCTGAGGAAGTCATGGCTAGTAAGGGGGATTTATTATTGTTAGAAACAGAGAGAAAATAGAATAATCCAGCTGCTTCTGTTTATTAAAAGCCTGCATGGCTACATTTTAATTGCCCCAAATCCATAGTTCATGACAAAGTTCTCTCTTGGGCTTGGACATTCTGGGGGTTCAGACAACAGTCTAATGGCATGCATCCATTGCTAGAATATCTTACAGAAGAGTTTCATTGCCTGGAATGTCTTTTGTTTTTGTGAGCTTGTGTGTGCCTGTACGTGTGTGTGTCTGTGCATGTATGTGTCTGTACATGTGTGTGTCTGTGTATGTATCAGAGGTTCTATGCGTGCCCGTCAGGTCCAAGGGTGAGTTCAGGAATCATCCTGGATTTCTCTACCTCCTTTGTGCTTTACTCTGGGGCTTCCTACACTCTTCCCTCCAGGGCTGGAAGTGCAGGCTGCTGCCACTTCTGCCCAGTGTTTTTACATGGTACCTGGGATCCGAACTCAAGTCCTTCTGTTTGCAAGACAGAGGCTTAACCCCTGAGCCATCTCTCCAGCCCACTCTGAAAGTCTTCTATGCTTCACTTACTCCCCCTGATGCTGTTGGGCTCTATTTATTTCTTCACAGCGCAAGCACACACACATATTTCAATTTCCTACAACTCTACCTCTGGCTTGCTAGTTGATTTCTTTTCAGAGCTAAATAGTATTCTCGTACCTGGATGTGTCGTGGTTCATTGTTCCTACCTACTGAGTAGAGATATAAACTTGTTTACTTCCATTGTAAATAAAGCTGCTATGAAAATCCTCACAAGTTTTTGTGGGAACTATTTACATTACCTTAAAATTGTGCATTGGGGGAGATACACATAAGCGTGTAAGACTCCAAAGAATCACAGAAATTGTTAACTGTGATTATCTCTGAGGGAAAACTGGGATCTGGTACAAAGAAAATGTAAATGGTCACCTTACTTTGTATTCTTTGTTTCTGAGTTCTGTGATTAAAGAGAGTACTAAGAGATAAAATAAAAATAAAGGGTAGAGAGCAAGATAGCTCAGCATTGGTTGTTGGTGACTTAATACCCAGCACCTACACGGTAGAGGGATGGAGGGAAAGAACTGACTACTGCAAACTGTCCCAGTGGTGGGGGCAGGGAAGAGGTGGTGGTGGTTAAACAATGAAAGAGGCTGTGGGTGGTGAAGGCCTCAGGTATAAGGACCTGAGTTCGGCTCTCCAGAACCCATGTAAGAAGGTGGGTGGTCGTGGGAGCTGCCTGTGATCCTAGACTTAGGAGGCAGAAGCAGGAAATCTCTGGGGTGAGCTGGGTGGTTAGACTGGCGGATCAGTGAGTTCTGGGTTCTGTTGAGAGACTAGTGAAGATCGATGAAGAAAGGGGAGAGTGAGAGAGGAAGACACCGGACATCAGCTGTGGGCTTCTAGACACATGTGCACTCCCACGTATACACATGTGATAAATGATAGTGGGGAGGAGGATGAAGATAAAGAAGAGTAGGAGAATGAAGAAGGAGAAGAAAGAGGAGGAAGAGAAGGAAGAGGAGAAGGAAGAAGAGGAAGAGGAGGATGAAGGACAAGGAGGAGGGGGAGGAGGAAGAAGAGAGTGAGAAAATGAGGAGGGGGAAGAGAAGGAGGAGGAAGAGAGGAAGAGTAAGGAGGAGGAAGAGAAGAGTGGGACCACCATTCTAGTGTGCAAAGCCCACAGGGTCACCTTTCTATTTTCATATTCTATGGCAAATGTTTGATAAATATTTATTTGATTGACTGATCTGCGTTGAGGAGATGAAATTAATCCTCATTGTTCACAGACTCTGTGTTCATAAAATTTCACTCGAGTATTTATTTAGAAAGCCCAGAATCAATACCACAGCCTTTCTGCTGCACCCCAAGCAGGTGTGTGCACTTGGCACAGAGAAT
Source organism: Typhlomys cinereus (assembly GCA_023101885.1). NCBI lineage: Eukaryota > Metazoa > Chordata > Mammalia > Rodentia > Platacanthomyidae > Typhlomys > Typhlomys cinereus. The sequence continues at coordinate 422,175 of JALPQD010000558.1, read as the reverse complement.
CTGTCGCTCTGCGCCTGTGTCCCAGCGGGGCTGGACTGGGCCGCTCCCAGGCAGGGCCCTCGGGCAGAGCAGCTTCACGGTGCACTTGCAGTCACTTTCTCTTTCCTGCGCCCCTTTTCTCTTAGGCAGATTCGCTGTTTACAATGACACTGGCCCAGTCCCGTACCAGACACAGCGCCAACATGCGCGTGACTGTCCGAGTGTGAGAAATGTTCACTGCTGGGTTCGGTGGCACAGCCCGTAATCACAGCACTGAGAAGGTCCCTGCAGGAGGATCCCAAGTACAAGACTGGGAGTGAGCTCCAGACCACGCTGGGCAGCTTAGCGAAGGCCGAAACTTAAAGAAAGGGTGTGGGATGCTGACTGGTGAGAGGGAAAGAAAGAGAGAGAGAAAGAAAGAGAGAAAAAAAGAAAGAAAGAAAGAAAGAAAGAAAGAGAGAGAGAGAGAGAGAAAAAGAGAGAGGAAGAAGGAAGGGAGGGAAAGGAAGGGGTGAGGGAGGAAGTGAGGGGGAGGGAGGTGAGGAATGAGGGGGAGGGAGAAGGGGGGAGAAAGAAAGGAGAGGGAGGAGGAGGAAGAAAGGAGGAGAAGAATGGAGGACAGAAGGAGGGGCATGAGGAGGAAGGAAGGAAGGAAGGAAGGAAGGAAGGAAGGAAGGAAGGAAGGAAGGAAGGAAGGAAGGAAGGAAGGAGGAAGGGAAGGAAGGAAGGAAGGAGGAAGGAAGAGGAAGGAAGGAAGGAGGGAGGAAGAAAGGAGAGAGGAAGGAATGAGGGAGGAAGAAAGGAAAGACAGCTTTGGAGGGCATCAATCATAGTACTATTTGTTTTGTGTTCAATGCCAATGTTAAATATACATTTATGCACAATATCAAATATATTTGCATAATTATAAAAAGCTCCTTTTAAGCAAAAGCAAAACTCTCTGAATTACGAACAATGACACTGACCACACAGGCGCTGTTCTGGGGACTTTGAAGGTCAGTCTATGAATTGACTCTGCCCTGGGGCTGCGATCAAGTAGGGTTTTACTTCATCCTCGCTCCTCACTCCCCCCACGTTCATACATGATGACACAGAGGCTTAAAGAGGTGTCAGTTGGGGCTGGAGATATGGCTCACAAGCAAAAGGACCTGGGTTCAGATCCCGGAATCCATGAAAAAATCCTGGGCCATAGGAGAGCAGCTTGTGAGTCTGGCCCTGGAAGATAGCGCCTGGAAAAGCTCAGAGCAAAGCAATAAGAAGGGCGAGCAATCCAGATGGCCCCTGACGTCACCTTTGGGATGTCACAGGCACACACACTCAAGTGTCCTCCTGTACACACACACACACACCAAACAAAAGCAAAAATAACTGCCCACAGCAACACAGACCAGTGAGCCAACACCCAGCCTGACTCCCATCAAGCCCCGCACAGATCACAACCCCTCCCAAGCCATGGAGGAAGCAGAGAGACAAGTGTAAGGACGCAAACCCATCTCCCGCACAGAAGGCCATGGGTCCTTAGCATGGAAAGATGTGCTGAATAAAAGCAAGACGTGGATTTGACATGAAGAGCAGCCTTACTCCGTAGTAAGGCAGGTATGAACATGCATGTGAAGGAAGATTCACTTCCGCAGGAAGCTCAGACACTAAGTGACCTCATAGTCACCTCCTCTCTCTGTCCCATCATCTGGCTATAACCTCGAACTCTCCACCAAGGCATCCCCCATGCCTAGCCTGCACACGGGCAGGGAATTGATACAGCCCTCAGCAAAGATGGTGGAGGAACGCAGTTTAACCCCACAGTCTGCTCACTCTCCATGTGACTCAGTGTTGCCAGCAGTCTCCGGGGGATGGTGCCCTTGTGGCCTAAGATTGAGAGCAGCTGGGCACCAAAACCACCCTGCACATGTGAACCCGAATCCTGGTCTCAAGTTCCTCTTCTGGGGAAGCATTATCCACAACTGCCAGTCACATGTGGCAGTGGGACAGACCAGTGTAATAAGAAGGCTGCTCTGGCCGAGGAAGTACAGAAGAGAACTCCAGTCTTCTTCCTCCATCTCTCTTTAAAGTCTTGTTGCTTTCAGTTACCTCATGTCTACGTACGATGCTGTGCAGAGCAAGGCAGAGCACACCCAGGTCTCAGGTGCAGCTGGATGGAAGATTCCAGATTTGTCTATCAATGGCCAGAGCTCTTCCATGACTTGCAGCCAAGGGCATCCCAAGGGACACAGTCCTGAGGGTGCTTTAGAAGAGCAGCAGAAATGCCTAGGGGACCCTGAACAAGGTGTATGACCCAATGGAGCAAATGGACATTGAGAACCCCCACAAACAAAATACTTGACACAACCATGTCCCCCAAAAACGACAAGATGGGACCACAAGATGTTTCAGCAGGTAAAGATACTTGTGCCCAAGCTTGGTGACATGAGTTCCAACTCAGAACCTACATAGCAAAAGGGGAAAACCAACTCTTCCAATTTGCCCTCTGACCTCTACATGTGTGTGAAGCGTGTGTGCAACACCTATCCCCAATATATGTTCATACAAACACAAGAGAAAGAAATGTAAAAGATATGAACATCAAAGAAAACCCATAGAAACAGATTCTGGACTAATGAACAAAACACAAGAAGAGGATTCAGGACCCTGGAGAGGAGAAAGAACCAGAGTGATGTCACGAAGTGCGAACTCAGAATTTGAATATATGCAACTCTTGTTAAGTTTCTTTATCCTGGTGGGTGACAGCGGCCACGGAAAAGAAAGGGTTTGTGCCCAGGAAATGCCAACCAGGAGGGTGCAAAGACAGAGTCGCACAAGTGTAGACATTGAATAGATGCGTGTGCATATGTCTCTATGTATGCGTATGTGCGTGTGTTTGCATTGCATGTGTACAAGTGCACACACATGTATATATGTGTAGTATATATGCTTATGTCTGTGTGCACATATATGTGTGTGCATTTTCATGTGTGTATGTTTAATGCGTATGTGTGTGCATGTGTTTTGCATATGTGTATGTATGTGTGCATATGCATATGTGTGAACACATGGGCACGTAACATATCTATGTATACATGCCTGTGTGTATGTGCATATATGTGTATGGTATGTGTGGTATATGTTCCTGCATATGCGTGATGTATGAATATGTGTGTGCATATTGAATATGTGCACATGTGTGTATTAGTCTGTTCTGTTACACTGTTTTATAGCCATTTCCTCTGACTTGAACATTTCCTGAAGTGGAAGGGAGGCTCCTTAGAAGACTCTGGAAGCTGCAAGTTTGTAAGGTTCCTGTGGTCGGTTCCCATGGCCCTACGAGCGGTGGGCTGCCCTCACGGCTGCAGGGGAGCGGGCTGTCAGTTGGACAGAGAGCTCCAGGAAGCAGCCTGAGTCGTCGCCATGCTAGCAGGGGTGGGGTGTCATAGCAACCTTAAAGTCTCCCCATACTCCTGTAACTCCTCACCCGTGTTCCCATGAGTAACTCCTTATCCAGGTTCCCCTAAGTAGTCCCAATAAATTTAGTAATTCAACAAGTGATAGTTGGGTAGAATCATTTCGTGAGTCTCTCAGTCTGTTGCTGGTGCCTTGTCTGTTTGCTTATCCCCAGAAATAATCACACAACATACGTGTGTATACACGCAGACATACACACCACATGGAGGGGCAGCAGCTCTTACCCTATGGGGCAAGACCTTAGCTCACCTCTTGCAAATTACCAGCAGACAAAGAAGACAAGGAAATGGAAAACCCAAAGCGAGGGCAGGAAGTGGAATTATTGGTCCCAGGAAAGGGAAGAAACATGACCTTTTGTCTTTGGTCTGACAGTCGCTTCTCCCAAATGCTGTCACTTTGAATGAGTCACAAAGACCTTCAGATGTTAAAAACACGATCGCCTGCAGCCAGGCATGGTGGCGCATGCCCACCACCCCAACCCTTGGGAGACAGCCAGAGCTATACAGCCAGATCCTGACTCAAAAATACCACCGGTAATTATTATTTCTATCTGAGTGCTTTCTGTGTGCTGAGTACCCCTCTAATTGCTGCTGTGCATCCACTGGTTTAATTTCATTTTTAACCCATTAAATCATTTCATGTATAATTTTTAATCATTAGACATCTATTTATCATATAATTAATCCAATCATTTAGTATAAATTAAGGAATGTTAATCTATTGATAACACTTAATGGTTTGTGATACATTAATAAAAGTTAGTGTCTGATTCTCGCAGTATTTAATCAGTTACAGAAATGAAGCCCGGGGATTTAATTTTGTTAAAGCCAATTATTAATGACACTAAAAGCTCATCTTTAGTGTATGTTTAATGGGTTGTTGGCATTTGGTACAGGCTAGCTCATGATTAGGTTCGCGCTTCCAGCAGCCCAGGCCCCTAGTACCAGACACCCCCACCTCACACACGACGAGGTTTGCCCAAGTTCATAGGGACAAGCCAAAGAGAACTGGATTCAAACCCAGCTCAGAGTCTAGCATGTCCACGCACACCTGTCGTCCTAGTGTGGCAAGGTTTTATGTCCAGGTTCTTGGGTTTGGGGGTCGAAGATCGAAAGCAGAGCATGCGCAGAGATCAAGGCAGATTTTATTAGAGGACAGAACTCGTGAACATGGTTTGCTGCGGGCAAAAAAGAACTAAAAAGAACTCTTGGACTCCAGACATGGAGACCATGAGGGGCGAGTGAGCCAAAGATAGCTGCGGGTAAGGAATATTTATAGGGTCAGGCAGGTTCAGGGTTTGGGGGTAGATAAGGGGATAAGGGGTGGGTAGTGGCTCTTCCTTATTAATTAATTCCAGTTTCTACAAACCTGGTTGGGGTTTTTAGTTCCCTACATCTCATTAATGTGTTTATATTGGGGCCCAGCCCAGAAGACCTTATGGCCAATTTCATGATCCAGTTGTTTCTTTTGAAGAGCTTAGCTCTGCAATGGAGAGCTCATCTCCATAGCCTTTCATATTAAACAACCGGTTCCTCCAGATTAATAGGGTGTATTCCTTCAGGATAATCCTAGCAGTGGGCATGATCTTCAAAGACCTTCCCAGCATGGCCTTTCTACCCTGTCCAAACTAAGTACCTAACAAAATTCTCTCTCTTGCTCAGCAACACTGGGGAGGCGCAGTCAGGAGGATCTGGAGTTTTAGGTCATCCTCGGCCACACAGAGAGTCCAAGACCAGTCTGGGCTACACAAGACACTGTCTTCAAAGATCCCTAAACTCCAAACAGACAAACGCAGCACAAAACGCAGGTTGGTGGGATGCCAGCGCAGCAAAGGGCAGACAGCAAACATTTTTCAGCCACGGGAGGAGAAGCAGGCGGAGAGTCAATCATCTAACGAGATGTGTGGTCCGCAGCTAGACGCAGCCACCTCAAGAAGAAATAAATGCACATAGATACAATCAGTTTCTGTTTTTCTGAGACACTCAATCTGGAAGCTTCCTCAAGTCCAGAGACACAAATGACAGGCATCCGCGAGCTGCAGCTACTTTAAATTCTGTCGCAAGGGTTTTCTCACCCTCCTGTTGTAAGACACAGAAAATCAGCTCAAAAGGCATTTTAATCTTTCCGATGTTTAAGAACTTCCCTGGGCTGACAGTCAGCTGGGTCCAATGTCTGTTTTATTGCGTGTGAGCCTGAATTGATGGAGTCACAGCAAACCCCATAAGTTCCCGCTTTCAAGGTAAAAGTGTGGTTTGCGAGCAGTGTGTTTCCCAAAGGGCCTCAGTACTATGGCAGTAACGCCAGCCAGTTGCTGGTGATGCAAGTAGGACACATGGCTCCTTTCAAAGTCATGTTGGGTTTTTTTCCAGAATCGGCTCTGTTCATCCTTTGCTGCTGTCCGAATAAAAAATGGTTCTTGCCCGATTCTCCATAACTCCCCACATCCTCCACTGATATCTCTTTATGTTACAATCAATTAAAAACGCGGTAGGTCTGGAGTGATAGCTAAGTCGGTGAAGTGCTTGCTGCACAAGCCTAAGGACCTGAGTTCGATTCCCAGATTCCCAAGTTAAAAAAAATGCTCAGCATGGTGGTGGGCACTTGAACTCCCCGTGACAGGGAGGTGACCCTCGAGGCCACCGTCCACTCAGTAGTTTACTGGGTGTTGCAGCTTGCCTGAGTTTTGATAAATTTATGACCGAACAGATTAGGGGAGCAAGGGACTTTTCTTCTTTCTTATGATTCTAGGATACAGTTCTTAGTCCAGCTCAGCAGGAAGCTTATACCAACACCAGGAGCCACAGGGGCTGCGGAGAGAGAGGCGAACCTCATTTGGTAGATGTTAGGGTCTGATATCTCTCAAAAACCAGCTAAGACACGTATGCAAAAGCAAGAGCGTTTTATTCAATCCAGCATGCTGGGGTCTACCGTCGAACAGACAAAATGGCGACCACGAGCACAACTGAGAGGCTTTGAGAGAGAGAGAGAGAGAGAGAGAGAGAGAGAGAGAGAGAGAGAGACTGGTACCAGGGCTTACACACACAGGCAGCCCCGAGTTACAGTTTTAATACACAGAGGACAAAGGAGGTTGCAAGCCCCACCAAAGCAGTTTCACCAACACAGTGTTTTACAGTCTTAGCGACATGCAGGATTTTTTTCGGCCCTTCGGTCAAACAGTATTCCAGACTTTTGCAGGCCCTCTGGCCAAATGGCATTCCAGAGGGGAGTTTCGGAGAACAGTAAGGGAGTGAGCATTTTATTGCCTGCCAGCAATTTCCCAGGCCTAAAGAATTTCATTTTAAGGCTTTAAGATTTTTCCTTTTATGCTTCCCCTCCACACCTGAGTGCAAGTCTGTGCCAGTATGCCAAGGTATACCAGACTTATTGAACCAGCTCCCTCTGTTGCTCTACCTGCCCATGGAATGGTCGCATCCACTGTGGGCTGGGTCTTCCCTCATCAATCAGACAACCTCCTGCTGCTTGGCTCAGAGCTCACCTCAACTAATTCTTGGCAAATATGCCCAGAACTCAGCCTTCCAGTGGCAAGTCGACACCTGGATACTAAGTGGCACTAGATAAACTCCAAGTCAGTGAGAGACCCTGTCTCAAAAAGAAAATGGTGGAGGAGAATGATGCCCACGGTTGACCTCAGGCCCTAACATTCCCACCCATGTGTACACACCACACACAAACATATGTGCATGCACATATGCACAATTCTTTTAAAGGAACTGTGATTCTCAGAGGCTTTTCCATCCCATTAAGAACCTCCTACCTTTCTGATGCCAAAGCTGAGCTGAATTAGATAATGGTGCGTGTGAACAGTCAAGAGATAGAGGGGGGTGTCCCAGCCTCTGTTGTCCTTCTTGAGCCTGGCTTGTGCGACATTGACCTAGAACTGCTGCCTGGAAAACAGTGTCAGGACCAAGGGGAGGAGACCAAGATCTGGGCCCAAGGAAGACACTCACTCTTGGGGGATCGTGAGTATCTTGAGACACATGTATAATTCTGAGGCAGTTCACCTACCTGCATGGTTGCTGAGAAATCACCATCAAACGGCTTAAGGGACAAGGGGTTTATTCCCTTATGATTGTCCAGTTACAGTTCTTAGTCCAGCTTGACAGGAGAGCTCACACCAATTCCAGGTCCAAAGGAACTGGCCACACCATCTCTACATAGCTACTGAGAGAGGGACGATCCTTACTTGCCAGACCAGCATGTCTGGCCAAGTGTACACAAGAATGCCAACTCTCTTAACCAGCTCTCTGCATTTTATTCCAGAGCCTAATCGCACCCACCATGGGCTGGGTCTTCCCCATCAGCTAGACAATTTCTTGCAGGTTTGGTCTGGGCCTAACTCAACCTCTAATTTTCCACAAATGTGCCCAGGGCTCAAACCCTAAACTGTCAAGTTGACACCTGGGCCTGACCATGACACCTGCCAACTCGAGCTCTGACAGGAAAGCTTCTTCCTCTTCCTCATTGCTGTTATTATTGCCCCAATAGACTAGCTCCTCCTTCATATTTCTAATCTCATTCTTTCATGAACTTACTTTCTCCTCCTCTTCCTTCTCCTCCTCATCCCTTTCTCCTCTTCCTCTTCCTTCTTCCTCCTTTTCTTCTTCTGCCTCCTTCCCTTTCTTTCCCTTTCCTTTTTTCTTTCCCTTTCTCCTTCCTCACCTTCTCCTCCTTTTCTTCCTCCACTTCTTCAAGTTGTAGAGGAAAGTATCATTTGGCGCTCACACCTCCTTGGAAGCATAACACCAAGTTGTTCTTTTTTTTGCAACTTAAAGAACAGCACAACACTTCCATTTCAAGCCAGTCACCAACATAGATGTACCATCCTGTCCAGATCCATCTTATTGTTTTCTTTTCTTTTTTTCGCTCCTTTCCTTCAGGGGATTTGGATGGATGCTAAGCAGCTTCAGCTCATGCCTTGCATGCCGTCCCATGGGAATGGCCTCATCTTCTACAGTGGATTCTGAGCAGACAAAACGCAGTTGTTTTTGCTCTCTGAGAAAGTTCTGAGGATGGCGTGTTGCTAAGGCACAGAACGGGTGAAGAGAAGAGAAAGAGCAGATCTCACCTCTCGCACCACTTCTCATCGATCGTTGGTGGGTGCCTGGAGCATTGTCTTCAGAAGGATTCCGCTACAGCTTTGGGGTGATTGGAAAGAGCACTCTGATCAATTGGAGATGTCTGCCCTGGGCACATGGGCGGGAATTGCAGGACAGAGCATCCCTAGATTAAAAGCATTTTATTTTCCAAAGGTCTGGAAGAGTCTCTCCGATCCTGCTTCATTTCCCTTTCTCTTGTCTTGCTGTCTGACCCCACTGCAGCATGGAAGTTCAAAAATAAAGTTATTATTAGTTTGTTGCTGGGGATTTTATCCCCCACATGAGAAGCAGAATGCTTTGAGAATGGTAAGATTTAAACGGGGCCCGTGTGTTCTGACAATGCCAACAGTTGGCTCTGCCAGCCAGAAAGCTCCTTGCAAAATTAATTGACTCCAGCAACCAAATTCATAATTAAAAGTAATAGCAGCAGCTCAGTCTGCTGGACAAGCACCATATGCCGGGCAATGATACCAATACCCAGTCTCTTTGCCTTTCGTGGCGATGCGTCCGATGGTGAAGTTTGGTAAGTAAAGAGTCTTCGTGGAGGCACAGCGGACCTCTGTTAGACCACACTTGGGTACATCAGGAAGTTTTCATAATAGAAAGCTTAAAGGATACAATGTCAGGGGCCAGGGAGGTGGTTCAGTGGGTAAAGTGCCAAACCAGGACAGGGGCATGCATTTGATTCCCTGAGCCCCTGTAAATGCTGGGCGTGGTTGTGCACTCCGGAACCCTGGAATTGGGGTGTGGGGCACATGTGGGAGATGGCTTCGTGGTTAAAACCTTTACCTTGCAAGCAAAGGGCCCAGAGTTCAGATTCTCAGATTCCACATAAACGTGCCAGGCAGGTGTGGGAGCCTTCTGTCATTCCAGCCCTGAGAAGAAGGGTCTGGGGTCCCCAGAGCAAGCTGGCTAGCCACCCCAGCCTTACTAGCCGCCCCGGCCTTACTAGCCGCACCAGCCTTACTAGCCGCCCCAGCCTTACTAGCCGCCCCAGCCTTACTAGCCGCCCCAGCCTTACTAGCATGCTCTGGGTTAGAGACCCAGGCTCACGACAATAAGTTGGAAGAGTGATTGATGATGATTTCTGTTATCACCCTTAGATCTCCACAGACACACACGCTCAAGTGAATTCTTGTACACGTACTTGCACACACATGTACACTCACCTACTATAGTAGTTCACCTGCATTGTGGTGGATAAATCATCACCAAACAGCTTAAGGGAACAACGGGCTTATTTTCTCTAACGATTCCTATCTTGGCAGGAGAGCATGCACCATTACCAAGGAGCCGAGGGAACTGGCCACACCGTTTCATGTCAGCACCGAGAGAGGGACGATCCTTACTCGCCAGACCAGCCTGTCTGGCCAAGTGTACACAAGGATGCCTTCTTTTTTAAAAAAAAAAAAAATTATTATTTATTCAATTGTGTGTGCGTGCGTAAGTATGTGTGTGTGTGCGCGCGCACGTGTGTGTGTGTGTGTGTGTGTGTGTGTGTGTGTGTGTGTGTGTGTAGAACCACGGGCGAATTCAGGAACCACCATGGACGTCTCCACTTCCTCCTTGTTTACTCTGCCCCGGGAATCACAGGCTCCGCGCTACCAGGATCAGAAGAGCAGGCCGCCCCCGCTTCTGCTGGCGTCTATCCGTGGGGTCTAGGATCCGAACTCAGGACCTTCTGCCTGCAAGGCAGAGGCTTAACCCCTGAGCCACCTCACCAGCCCCAAGGATGCCTTCTTTCTCAAATAGTTTCCTCAATTCTATTCACCTGCCCGGGGACTAGTCCCACTCACCATGAGCTGGGCCTTCCCCATCCATTAGATGATCTCCTGCAGGTTCATTCTGGGCTTAACTACAAATTCTCTACAAATGTGCCTAGTGGTCAACAGTCAAGTTGACAACTATGTCTAATTATGATACCTACATACATGCAAACACACACATACACACACAAACATACATGAAAGAAAAATGAAGACAGTATACTACCATGTGAATTTCAGATAAGCAAAAAAAATGATTTTTAATACAGTCATGTCCACAATAGTGAACACTTGTAGCCAAATCCCTATAAAAAACAAATTTCTGGGTAACCATGTTATTTGATACCTTATAATATTTAAACGTTTTTTAAGTTTTCGTACATGCGCGTGTGGATGCTCCTCTATCTTTACCCTCTCTCGTCTCACCTCTCCTCCTTTCATTTCTACTTTTCATGTCCCACACACATCCATGATTTCAGTATGTACGTAAACTCTCTAGAAATGCCAGTCCCTAAGCTGCTTACACTATGTCCATTAGACTTCTGAGCATGTGACATTAGCAGGTTCCTGACAGGGCCGAGAAGTCTAGGAAAGAGGAAGAGCCTAGAGCAATCGACCCCTGCGTTGCCCCCATATAAATAACTGGAAAGTGTCCAGATCCTTCTCGGGAGAAAGCTGACCCTCCACACCTTGTGCAGGACAGGAGTCTCCCAAGGAGAGTAGCTGGGGTACCTGGCTGGTGAATTCCGAACCCCTCGGGGTGGCCATGTTCAAGGGAATTGCCAGGAAGTCAAGAAATCCTGACATTTAAACAGGGGTGTCCTGGAAGCGCCGGATAAAGGCGGGCACTCCTGAGTTCTCAGAACCTCCTTCTCTTCCTGACCCTCATCCTGGGACGCTGACTCTGAATGAAGCACCAGCTGTGGCTCCTCCCTCTGCAGCTGCCAGCCTGCATGGTTCTGCTCATTCACCCAGAGCCCCGTCCCACTGTGCTGTCCTACTACAAGACCCAGAACTGGTTCCAATCCCAGCAATACCCCCAAAGTCGAGGAATCCAACCTGACTATCCTCCAAAATAATCAGTACAGCTCTTGTAACTCCACCAAGCACGAAAGTAGGGAGTGCAGGTAAGAATAAGTGGTAAAGGCCTGGGGACATTCTCGTCATCATCACGTGGCACTGGGCTGCGAATCCAGAGCGCTGCACGTTTCCCACGCAGCCACTAGCTACATCCCAGCTCTCCGAGGCTCGGAGCTGCCGCCACTGAACTGCTATGGCCGACCCGGAACTGGCTCTGTCGTCTGGGCAGGGTGTGAATTTATGATCCACCCGCCGCAGCCTCCCGAGCAGCCGGGATCACGGGCTGCATCACAGGCCACATCACTGACGCTGTTCCAACAGTCTGGTCATCGCCAGCTGCAACATGGAACCGAAGGTAACCACTGTTGTGTGTATTAAAATATACTAATTATTTATTAGAGAGAGAAGGAAGGAGAGAGAGGATGTAATGGAGAGAGAGAGAGAGAGAGAGAGAGAGCGCTGTGTGCCAGAGACCAAGGACAGCGTTCTGAAGCCCACCCTCTCCTTCCACATGAAAGGTGACCCGAGCTACCTACAGCTGCCCCCCAAGCTGTGTGGTTCTATAGTTCTAGAAGGTTCATGAAGACTCAGAGACACTATAGCACTTGAAAATGGTCATGGCACAAGGCCCACTCATCCACAATGATTGTGAGAAATATGTATTTAAGAGGGGCCCCCAGCGTCCTTGAAGAGTTCCGCGGTTGTCTTCTCTGGAAGGCAGGCATTATAGCAAGATTTGCTGCCATGCAGCTGGGACCCTGAACTGCAGTGGGGGGAGCTTGGGGTGCTGATGCCAAATGAGCATCAATGGGCCTTGGGTGGCAGAGGTAAGATGGGGGTCACTGGGCCTTGGGGTGGCAAAGCCCAGCGTGGGTGTGGCTCCAGGGATGGACAATCAGGTCCGTGCTGAGAAGAGCATAAGTAGTGTTCGCAGGCGCTGGCCAGTGGATCTCAGATGCAGACAGCAGTGGGACAGGCAGCTCCTGTCCACTGGCATGCTTGGCTGCCAGGACTATGAGCCCAAGGGCAGGCGAGCTTAAAATGCTTCCAGCAGTTTGAATTGGTAGTTAGTGAGCTCCCAGACTTCACTGATGTTCCAGATTTTCTCTCTCTCCTCCCTCCTTCCCTTCAAGGGTCAGCTAATGCCCTGGGGCTACTGTACTCAATTAGGGGCAATTAGAATCACCCAGGTGGGCACTCTACGGCAAGGACTCCCCAGAGGAACCACAGAGATCCTAACTTCGATTGAAAGGACAAGAGCGAGGGCTGAGCATCAGAAAACATTGAAAAGTTCTTGCCTGCCTCTCAAGTCCACAACCCAGGGACCCTCACTTCACCTAGGAGCCCCATCACCCCAGAGAAGTCTCCATGCAAGAGCTCGTGGGGTCATCCACATGGGGCTCAGGGGTTCGAGATGCCAGGCCTGAACCTTCCCTGTCTAAGAGACCAGCCATCGCTTGGGGTCATAGAAGGTGGGAGGGGGCTGGGAGAAGATTGTCCTCTTCCTCTCCCACCCCCACATCTGGGTCACCCCATCTGCTCACAGCCAGAGGGAAGAGTTGTCAGGTAATCTTGGGTTTAAATGCATTTTTTCCAAGCACATTACAACCTTGAAGTACAGATTTCAGACTGCAAAAGAAAAGTGGATGGCAGCAAACAGCTGTGAATGGCCACGAACGGTCTCTGCAGGAGGAGGCGTGGTTCTCTTCATGGTGTGACCTCTAGAAGCTGCTCATACTCTGGCACAGAACCTCCCACCCACCATCACACAGGAGGTTGTAATCGCCTCGATGGGTCGCACTAGAAAAGAAGACTTGGAAGCAATAGAGACCGGGAAGAAGAAGGGCTTCAGCGGGAGAAGCGAGGGATGGGGGAGGCGAACAAGGCTGAAAATAGCCTAATTCATTATTTGTGTGTGAAACTGTCAAAGGATAAACCAATTAAAAACTAAGATGACGGGAGCCTGGGGGACGCACTGGGTAGTTAAAGGACTTGCCACACAAGCAGAAGGACCAGAGTTCAGATCCCCAGACCCCATGCAAAATGCTGGAAGGATGTGTTGGCCTGCCTGTAATTCCAGCCCTGGAAGGCAAAGCCTGAGACCCCTCAGAGCCAGCTGGCCAGTCAGACTAGCTCTATGCCAACTCTAGAGCTAATCAGGACCAAAAGAATAAGATGGAAAAGCAATCTCTCTCTCTCTCTCTCTCTCTCTCTCTCTCTTCTCTCTCTCTCTCTCTCTCTCTCTCTCTCTCACACACACACACACACACACACACACACACACACACACTCCTACACACAAGCATATGAAAGTGGAAAAGAAGTTAATTAAAAAGGAAGAATCCCAAAGCAACAGAAACATCGTGCAACCAGCTGTTTAAAACTGCTTCATTTAAGAATAATTCCTGGGCTGGAGAGATGGCTCAGGGGCTAAGATTTTGTCTCACGAGCAGAAGGTCCTGAGTTTGGATCCCAGGTCCCAGGAAAAAAACACCAGGTGGAAAAAGCAGTGGGCGCCCTGGAAAATCCCAGAGCAAAGCAAACAGGAGGTAGAAGCAATCCAGGATGAATCCCAAAGTCACCTTTGGCCCTCCACAGGGACATACCGTGCTCTCTCTCTCTCTCTCTCTCTCTCTCTCTCTCTCTCTCTCTCTCTCTCACACACACACACACACACACACACACACGAATAATTCCTCATACAGCACAGAGAGCTAATCATAAGAGGGTGGTGCTGGGCATCCAGTGACTAAGATGCCCCCTTCTTTGGAGACCATTCCTCTTGGAGCGACTGAGCTGATTACCAGCCCAGCCAACTTCACGGCGATGTAAGTGTGACGATGTCATGGTATCCATGATGGCCATGGGACTTCCGTGGCTCAACGTGAGTGACACTGACATGTTGAGTGTCGTGGTTTGCACATGACCTGCCACACACAGGCTCGCGTGTGACCTCCTGGTCCCCAGCTGGCAGCACTGTTTGGGAAGACTGGTGACTATTAGGAGGTGAGGCCTGGCTGGAGGGAGCATGTCACTACTTTCTGTTTTCTCTCTCCCTCCCTCCCTCCCTCTCTCTCTCTTTCTCTCTCCCTCCCTCCCTCTCTGTCCCTCTTCCCCTTCTTCCTTCTTGTGTGTGGCCCTAGATATAATAGCCAACTCCCGTCCCTGTCACCGTGTATTTCCCACCATGGCGGCCCCTGTCCTTGAACTGTAAGCCAGAACAATAAGCCCTTTCTCCTTTGACTTGCTTGGTCTAAATGTTTTCTCGCAGCAACCAGAGAGTAGTTATCAAACAGACAGGAATTACACTGAATGCAGAGGTTGCTTTGGGCAGCACAGACATCTAAACAATGCTCATTTCTGCAGCCAGAGGCACAATATACATTTCTGTTTATGTGCTTGTCTTCCTCAATTCAGTATTTTACAGCCGTCAGCACGCAGACCTCTCGCCTCCTGGGCTAAATTGATTCCTGAGTGTATTTTTGGAGTTGGTGTGAATGAGATTACTTTCTCCATTTCTTTTTCGGAGAGTTCACTGTTAGCACATGCAAACACTCTTACTCTGTGCATTCAGTTTGTGTCCTGTGATTCTGCTGAATTCATGCCTAGGTTCTCATGGGTTTCTGATGGAGACTTCAGGGTTGTCTACATAGAAGACGATGTCGTCTGCAAACTAGGACACACACACACACATCCATATTCACATACACACAGGGACATGCACATGCACAGACATACCACACACATGCACACTTACACGCACACACATAAATGCAGATACACAACACACATACACATGCTTACACACATATACACACAACACCCACGCATACACAGAAAGACACACACACGTACATGTACCCACACATAAACACACTTACACACATACACACAACATCTATACCTACATGGAAAGACACACACATATATACAACAAACACATGCAAATACATACATACATGTACACATGCAGATACACACATGCACACCCAACACACACAGAATGAATGATCCCTATCTCTCATTGGATTAGTTTGACTTTTCCGTTGCTGAATGAGAACAGAACCCAAATAACTCAGGGGACAGAGAGTTTTAAGCAGCTCACAGTTCTTACATTCATCAGCAAGTTGGGAAGTTCCTATCACACCAGAGCTGAGGGAACTGACTTGTCCATCATATCCACCCAGGGAATCTTACCCAGGGAATGGTCCCACCCACTCTGGGCTGGGTCTTCCCACTTCAGTTAGATACCCTGGCACAGGCTTGCTTAAGAGTTGCCTTCGTAAAATATCTCCTTACAGAAGGAATACATAAATCAGGTTTTTAATGATGTTTTTATGGGAGACATGCATTTAGCTTCTGTGTCGTTCTGCTTTTAATTGTCTGCGTTTCTCCAATGATAAATACAGCTTTCTTCCACCACCAAACCACTGGAGAGGAAGTAACTCCAGGCTGTCAAGGGCTTCCTGTGAGGTGTGAAGACGGCTCTGGTTTTCACAGCTCCCCACCCCGGAGCCACCATCTTGGCCCCCAGCATGCCCCAGAGGATCCGTGAAAGCTGTGGCATGGTTCTCCAGCTGCATGTTTTTGTCGGGTTCCTAACATATTAATCCAGCGTCTGGAACAGCCTGATACTGGGGGTGGGGAGCAACCCCACCCCTGGACCTTCTGGCTCTGAGATGGCCTCTTCCTGCTCCTCCTTCCTGTTTCCCTGCAGTGGTGGTGACGCCCTGCCTCAAGTCACCCCTTCATTCTCTCCATTTCCTGTTCGTTTCTGTACATCTCTTCTGTGTTAACATCTTCATCAGTTGTGGCCACTTTCCAAATGACTTCCTCATCCACTAACCTTCCTCAGGGAAGCCCAACACACTGTGCCCAAGGCTGAACCCCTCTGCATCTTCTGGAACCTTCTCTCCGTAGCTCTGCATCCTGATTGCATCTGGATGAACAGGAAGCTGAGTCCCGTTCTGTCTACTCTTTCTCAGAATGTGGTATGGCTCCAGGAGTAGACGCTGGCCCAGCATGCGCGAAGTCCTGTGTTTGATCCCCAACCCTACATAGACGAGGGGTACGCCTGCAGTGCTAGCACCCCCGTGAAGTGGAGGCAGGAGGATCAGAAGTTCCGGGTCATTCTTGAATGCACAGAGAATTTGAAGCCACCCTGAGCTATATGAGATTCTCTCTCTCTCAAAAATAATTTTAAAATATATGTATACTTAACAAATTATCTTTACAAACGAGCAAATAAATGACTCTTGCCCCAAGCGCGCCCAATGTGTGTGCTGACTGAGAAGAGCCGCAACCTCCCCCCCCCATCCAAAGAGCTGCTGGTACAGAGACCACACTGCAGAATTAAAAAGTGAAGTCAGCCAGGAATGTCCCTGTGCTGCTTCCTGAGGGGACTCACATCTGGGTCTCCCCGAGGCCCACAGCATCTGGTCTGCTGTCACTCACCAGTGTCCCACAGGGGCTGAGCTGGATCTACCCTGCTTTCTAGTGAACTCAGCAAGCTCAAAGGCTCTTCCTGCCTTCTACCCTTCTACTGGGTCCCCATATTTGCCTGGACAGGCATCTCTGAGCACCCCCTTCTCCTTCTATCTCTAAACCCTCCTCCTCTTCCTCCTCCTCCTTGGAATCCTTACAGACTCTCCTTTCTCTGACCACATCAAGTGTCTGCACCAAAGTCTCAGAGGCTGTGGGAAAGACTCAATGGCTACAGTGCTTGCCGCGAAAGCAAAAGGATCTGAGTTTGAATCCCCAGGCCCCATGTCAGATGCTGGATGGGCGCAGTGAGCCACCTGTATTTCCAGACTGGAAAGGTAGGAGCCTGGGAATCCGTAGAGTGAGCTGGCCAGCTAGACCAGTCCTGTGAATGACCTCTGAGTTCAATTAGAGACCCTGTCTCAAAAATAATAAGATGGGGGCTGGAGAGGTGGCTCAGGGGTTAAGCCTCTGCCTTGCAGGCAGAAGGTCCTGAGTTCGGATCCTAGACCCCATGTATAGATGCTGGGCGGAAGCAGGGGCGGCCTGCATTTCTGGTCCTGGTAGGGCGGAGCCTGTGAATCCCAGGGCAGAGTAAATAAGGAGGAGGTGGAGGCGGACCATGGTGGTTCCCAAATTTGCCCGTGGTTCTCCAAAAACACACACACACACACACACAATTGAATAAATAAATAATAAAAAAATTTTAAAAAATAATAATAAGGTGAAAGAGCAATCAAAGATAAGTCCCATCATCAACCTTGGGCTTTTACACACGTGCATACAAGTGCCTACACACCTATGCACACATGTGTAAACACATGCCTGTGCTCCCACCCACCTTCCACCCCTTAAGCCATGTGTCAGCCGAACTGAGAAGGCAGAAACTATTCGACCATGGTGTTTGGAGGCAGGGCCTTTGAAAGTCATTAGAGCAGAGCCCCCATTGAATCCTGGTGGTCTTGTAAGAAGAAGACACAGAGGGCATGCATGCTCCTGGCTCCTGCCTCCTGCCTCCTGGCATGAGATTCCCTGCTTAGATCAGAGCCTTCCCACAGGAAGCCATGCCCAGCTGAGACTCATGCCAGAGCACACCACGGAGCCTGCCTCCAGGATTGCATTTCACGACGAAAACCTCACTCGGTCACTGTGGTCACAGGTCCTCAGCTCTTCCTGCATTTCAGGCTCCATGCTGAGCACGCCGGTAGCACAATCCTATTTGCCAAGTGTTCTACAAGCTGTTGAACACACTATACTAGACTGAGTCGGGACCAAGACAGGGAATCCAGGGATCCTGAACCAGGTGGGCGAAGGAGTCGGCGATGGGAAACAGAGACACACAGCTCTAGTGCAAGGTGAATCTGAATCCGTTTATTGGGCACATAGCTACAGTTTAAGTACCAATTTTTTGGCAAACAAAAGCAGGTTGCGTAGGGACAAAACATAAGGAACAAAACAAATCAATCATAAGAGTGAAGGAGAATAATCGGGACACAGCCAGTGTTTTTCTGTTTTGGAGAAATCAAGCTTCCTCAACAACTGAAATATCATGTCTTAGGACAGGTTAACTATTAACCACTGACTAGAAGTTCAGTAGACAATGGTTGGCATATTTCTAAAATTCTTAAGCTCACATAACTAAATTTGTAGATGTGAGAAACTGCCGCAGACAGAGTCGCGGCCTCGAGACCAAGGCTCCCCCGGACCAGGTGGAGAACAGAACACACATAACTCTCTAGGGGTGCCATGGCTTGGATTTTCTAAGGGCCCTCTTCCTATGAGGAATTCCAGAAATATATTGCCATAAGTTAGATGACCCGTCTGTGAATCATGCATACTCCAAACCTGGGGTCCATACTGTCAGGCCCCATATGCCAAGGTGTCTCTTTCGGGGTGGAGGCAATCATTGGTGGGAGTGCACTCGAATGGTCCATCTCTGTGATTTCTCATAAGAGTGCTGTTTGGGAAAGGAAAGACACGGCCCCCTTTGTTACCGGTATGGATTCTCCCAGTTTGGATTGCAAATACCATCTCCAGGGGCAGTCTTGGCGTCTAGGCTTTCTGGCATGATGGTCTCTTCCTTGGCCTTCAGCCAGGGTAAGAGGGTATCACAGTTTAAAGTTCTAGTGAACTGATAGCACAGTCTCATGCTTCTGGAATTTCTGAGTTAGTACAATCATACATGTAACAAAATTTGTTTTGTAGCCAAGTTAAGAAATCCAGGCTATTCAGGAGTTTCTATATTAAATTTTTCATCTGTTTAATTTAATCAAAGCTGAGGGATATCCCAAAGCTGTTAATGATTTTACTAAATATTAAGCAACAGATACATGGAACAGCCAAATAGTATTTTATAGAAAGAGAAAACATGCCACAACTTATCCAGGAAAACAGACTTCCTTGAAGTCATTTTCTTCTGATGGTGACTTTGTCAGGACAGCGGAACGGACTATGCTGTGGCACTAGACATTTCGT
Organism: Typhlomys cinereus; assembly: GCA_023101885.1. Classification (NCBI taxonomy): domain Eukaryota; kingdom Metazoa; phylum Chordata; class Mammalia; order Rodentia; family Platacanthomyidae; genus Typhlomys; species Typhlomys cinereus. The sequence continues at coordinate 402,821 of JALPQD010000558.1, read as the reverse complement.
GGTTGTAGCAAAGCATCCAAAATGGGCTGACTTTGTAAAGCAAAGAGGTTTATTTGCCTACAGTTTTAGACTTGGAAAGGCCGAATGTCTGGTGCAATTACTTATTCTGCAGTTCTGAGACAACACTCACACAACCAGTTTAAGGGAGGACGAGGAGATTTGATTGGCTTAAGGCTCCAGAGGGGATTCAGTACATCGTGTCTGAAAAGACATGGAGGGCGGTAGAAGCTGGAGGAGTCTCAGCTCACTGCGACTCGGAGGCAGAGAGGGCGCAAACAGCAAACTACGAAAGCAGGCTACTAGCAGAAGCAAGGTGGGGGAACCCCGCCTCAAGCCCACCCCTGTGACTGGCTTTCGTCCAGCAAATTCTCCACCTCTCGAAGGTGTTCCAACCTTCCCAAACATTGCCATCAGCTAAGGACGCCAACACAGGAATCTGTGGGGAATGGCTCACATTCAAACTATGACCATGTGACAACACAGGCTGCCGTCACGTCATGGGACATGGCGGTGGCAAGTGCCAGCAGGAGGGAGTGATTACATCGTCCCTAACAAGATCCAATGCAGAGAGATACAATTTGCTCTTTCCAGAACTGCCTTCGTCCTCTGGGAAGGCACCATTCCCAGTGATGTAAGAGTCTCCTGCTAGGCCACGCCCCTTAAAGGTCCCCAGCCAATGCCTGGTCACCACCTGGGATCAGGCCCCTCATACGTGAAACCCTGGGAAGATGAACAACATCTAAATCACACCAGCTGCAATATTTTTCAAATATATAAAAAAAGAAAGATACACAGAGCTCACCATAGCACCCTAATTGCTTCTCCATGGCATCCATGAGTACCTGCTTCTTGCATATCTGCTGTTCAAACTCACAAGATGGCAGGGCCCAGTCAGACAAGTGTGAGATCATTCAGGTTGGCATTTAAGCCCTTGGGAAAATATTCAGACATACCACTTTCTTGCGACCACCATTAAAGACGGACAGTAAGTACGTGCACCTGAGTGTCTTCCCAAAATCAGGGGATGTCCAAATTCAAAAACATATCTGGTTCCCCGAGATGTTGAGATATGAAATTGTGTGTTTACATGGTGTAGCAGTTACTCTTAACCATTGCTGTGAGAGAGCACCCAAAGTCAAGCAACCTAAGGGAGAAAGGGAGATTTATTCAGCTTATGGTTCCAGAGGGAAGATACAGTCTCTCAAAGCAGAGGCAACATGGCTGGCTGGCCAAAGCTGGAGGAGGCTATGTCACCGCAGACATTTTGGAGGCTGAAAGCTATAAGACTGCTTGCTGCAAAGGCAAACTTCTCCTGGAGGTAGAGTGGGACTAATCCACCTCAAGGCCCAACCCTCATGACTGCCTTCTCCAGCAAAGTTCTACCTCTTGAGGTGCCATGATCTTGCCAAACACATGAGACTGTGGGGGACACATTTCAAACCATGACACGGGGTGAGCACACAACAAAAGAATATACTCATAGACACATGATAGATATATATATATAGAGACACATGATAAAAGATAGATAATAGGGAGATAGAGATATAGATGATAGATAGATAGATGATAGATTGGTGATAGATAGGTGATTTATGATTGACAGATGACAGAAATAAATATATAGATCATAGATGATAGGATACAAATAGATTATGAAAATGGATTTATAGATGATGTGTAATAGATGACAGACAGCTAGAGTTAATAGAGATGATAAGCAGGTGATAAATAATAATGATTAATAGATGATAAGCAAGTAGATATACAGGCATACACATAATAAATAAACAAATACTAGAGAGCTAAGGCTCAAGTTGGTAGCATTTTTTCCTTTTGCAGCATGCATGCATGCGTCCCTCTCTCTCTGCATATGCATGTGTGCAGAGGAATGTACAAGAGGATGCTTGAGTGTATGCACCTGTGAAGGTCCAAGGGTGACGTTGGGAATCATCCTGAATTGATCTTCAACCTTATTGTTTGCTCCAGGATTTCCCAGGTGTTCCGCCTTCCAGGGCCATAACATTCTGACATCTTTTTTTCTTCATCAGTCCACAGATATAGAGGCAACAAAGTAGTGCTGAGGTAGGGTTGAGGGGGGGGGCGCGTCATGTACTTAACAAAAACCCCGGAGCCTGTGAACAGGACTTTAGGATCTTAGCAGAAGGCAGGGTCTCGAGGTGCGAACTCTCTGGATCAGCCGGTGGATCCTGAATCTCACGCAGAGTCTCCACATCGGAGAGGAAGATACTCGGGCAGAATGAGGGGATGTAAGATGGCTGGGAGCGGAGGGACAGGGCTACAGGCCCAGGCCACTGTAGACGCCTTGAAGTCCCCTGGTCTTCAGCTTCAGGCTTCTGCTGTGTTAAGTCTCCTGGTTCATAGTCAGGCCCCGCAGCAGCTACGGGACACTCAGGCACTGGTACGGACTTTAATGCAGGTGCAGGACAGGACAGGAAAACAGGGAAAGTCATGGGGGCACGGGAGGGGGCTCTTGAAGCATCTCACCTGCTTTGGAGCTTGGATCCTAACACAGACACAACACTGCAGGCTACAGACAGAGATGATGTGCCCGTGTCTTAGAGATTCGCTGTTAAAACAGAAGCGAAGCCGACCTAAGACCCGCTGTACTTGACCTTGGCCAAACCTCATTGCTCTCCCTGACTCTGGAGGAATCTCAAACAAGACTTTTGACTTGACTTATGAGAAGATACCTTGACTTCCTGCTTCCCTGGGATCCAGACTCTTACTTTATCAGTCATCACTCTGTTGGGTCCCCCCCACACATACACACATTGGCAGCCCTTTGAAGATCATTGCTTCAAGGTGGTCTATGTGGCTCCTGCAAAGACAGTGAAGTGTGACCCTTAGAGTAGACTTCTCTTCCCCGCACCTCCTCACCCATGTGCTTTCCGCTGTGTCTTGATGACTCTGTAAGTTTCGGTGCCCGTATGCAAACCTGGCAACCTGAGTTTGATCCCCAAAGGCCACATGGTAGAAGGACCGACTCAACTTCTGCAAGCTGTCTGACCTGCACACATGCTCCACACACTCACGCCTACTCCCTCCTCTCTCTCTCCTCTCCTCTCTCTTTCTCTCTAATTAGGTGGCTAATGTTTTGAATAAACTCTAATTCTGCTTCATACTGGCTTGTCCTGAAACTCTTTTCTGTGTCTAAGGGAAGGATCCAGTTTACCTGAGAGCAGCCTTCTGGGGGAACAGCGTGGAGCCGCGCCTCGTCCTCACCACCACAGACAGAGACAGTCAGACATGGGTGCTAGGGTGGACGCGCAGTGACCCCACCCACTGAGCCAGCTACAGGGTTTCCCTAGATGTGCACATGATGTTGAGGACAGAGGACAGGGGTCAGGAAGGATCGCACCCAGCAAAGGTCTGTAGCTCAAAGTTCACCGCGCCTGCAGCCAGATGCAAAGAAAAGATACAAGCCGCCCTGCCCTCAGAGTGCAGGCTTAGCATCCCAGAGGAGACTCGGTGGAGCCTGACACTGCAGCAGGGAGAAGGGACCACCGCACACAGCAGCCCTGGCTCTTCCTGCAGGGAGGCATTCAGTAAATGGAGACTCAGCTTCCCAACAGCCCTCAGCCATTCTGACAGTGACCCTTTAACGACTGCAGGGACCCAGCCAGTCCCATGTTCTGAACATTGTCCTTCCTGCTGGCCACTCAGTGGAGTCATCCAGGGTCAGTCCGCGGGGTGACAGGGCTGACCAGCTGCCTCCCCAGCAGGGCCGCCCCGTGTTTGTCTGAGCGAGATGACACAGGCAAATATTGCTTGTGGGCCAACTGCACTGAAGTGAGAACTGGCCGGGGAGCTAACGAGCCCGTAAATTGGAAAGGAATTAGACTATCAGATGGCAGAGGCTGGACGAGACACAGCCGCCCACCGGACTGGTGGCCGTAACTCAGGGAAAGCAGAGCAGCCGCCCCAGGAAGAGGTTATCTGAAGAGCAAGCCAAATCAAAACGCTCATTTAGGGGGGGAATTTATGGCTCTATTAGCAAAGAGCCAGGAGGCTGACTCAGGGGACTGGGGAGGACACGGCTGGTCTTTCAGCCTACAATGCTCTGACTCATTCAAGGTGAGCTCTGAGGGTAAAACTTGCTCAGGGGGCAGTCTGTGAGGTGCCTTGCAGTCCTGAAGGATACAGGGAGAAGAAGAGGAGGAGGACGAGGAGGAGGAGGAGAGGGAGAGAAGTCAGGACAAGCAGATTCGCTCCGTTTCTCCTTCTATTCCAGTTTAAGTGAGAAAATATGTTGGTTTCTCTAAAGGACTTGGAACAACCCCTTTTGACGACAGGAATTCTGCTCTTTAAAAAAAAAGAAGTGATGGGGGGGGTCCCTCTGGGGTCTGCACGTGTCCAGATTCTTGTGTTGGGAAGTCGAAGATTGAAACCAGAACACAGGGAGAGGATTAAGAAAGTTTATTAGAGGAGAGAAAGAACGGAACTCATGGATGTGAATGCACAAGGGGCAAGAGAGTCTTGGAGAACTCATGGACTCCACGCACGGAATCCATGAGGGAAAGGGAAAGACAGAAAAGGGCACTCTAGAGGTAGAGTACCATGAGGGGCAGGGAGTCATCTAATGGTTGGGAGGGTGAGGTGTATTTAGGGAAGAGGGGACAGCGTCTCCTTACTGGTTAGCTCCAGGTTCTGCCAACCTGACTGGAGCTTTTGGTCCCCTACATCTTATTGGTCTGTTCCTATTGGGGCCCAACCCAGTTGACCTTATGGCTAGTCTTGTGGTCCAGCTGCTTTTGTTTTGTTTTGTTTATTGAGGAATTTATCTTATTTGCAACGGAGAGCTCACCTCCATAACCTTTTATAAACAATGGGGTGCGGGAAGTTAGTCACCTTATCTCTGAGAAGGATTAAAATAGGGTGTGTTCCCTCAGGGTCATCCCAGCCCTAAGGATCTTCAAAACCTTCAAAGACATCCTAGCATGGCTGCTGTAAAACTGCCTATAATGGACACTATGGGGAGATGCCTTTCATGTAAAATGACTGTATTCAGAGTGAGACTCATGAAGAAACAGTTATGTGGTACCAAGAAGTGAAGATCAGTCTTTGCCAAAAAGGGCAACCTCCAAGCCAAATCTTCCCCAGGGCGTTATTCAATGCCTGGACTGGACCCAACTGTTTGGCTCTGGAATTACAGTCTGCTGATGTCTGGGCTGATACCTTTACCTCTCTGTGCATCTGTGTTCTCCTTTCTAAAACTGACACTCTGGGGCTGGAGAGATGGCTCAGGGGTTAGGACTCTGCCTCGAAAACAGAAGGTCCTGAGTTCAAATTCCAGGTCCCACATAAAAATGCCAGGCGGAAATGGCAGAGGTCTGCACTTCCTGCTCTGGTTAGGAGAGCTTGGGAAATCCCAGAGCGAAGCAAAAAGGAAGTAGAAGCCATCCAGGATGATTCCCAAAGTCACCTTTGGTCCTCTACAGGGACACATACACACACACAAACCAACCAATCAACAAACAAACAAATGAATGAATGAATAAATAAATAAATAAAGTAAAATCTGCTCTCCAAAGGAGCAACAAAGGCTTAACTGATGATGCCTGAGGTCTGACACAGAATGGAGTCTGTGGGCGTTAAACCAGAGCCTTGCCATTTTGTAGCATATCCTCCACCCTGGCTGGAATGTGGCGATTCCCTGTGTTGGACCCTGAGACCCTCGCCCTAAAATTCACAAAGCAGGCTGGTTCAAGCCCACAGTATAGCCCTTGCTTGTAGTCATTCAGGCATCCATTGTTTATAGCCATCCAAGCATCCATTGTTAGTCATTGCTTAAAACTATGTACAGCCTTGAGCTTTTTTTTTTTTTTTTTTTTTTTTTTAAATTTTTTTTTTTATTATTATTATTATTTATTCAACTGTGTGTATGTGCGCGCGTGTCTGTGTGTGTGTGTACGTGTGTGTCTGTGTATGTGTAGAACCACGGACGAATTCGTGAACCACCATGGACGCCTCCACCTCCTTCTGCCCCGGGATTCACAGGCTCCGCCCTACCAGGACCAGAAGCGCAGGCCGCCCCCGCTTCCGTCTGGCGTCTATACGTGGGATCTGGGATCCGAACTCGGGACCTTCCGCCTCCAAGGCGGAGGCTTAACCCCTGAGCCACCTCTCCAGCCCCAGCCTTGAGCTTTTTACAGGTACTTCCCCACCCCTTAAGACCTCCGGCCCTTCAGTTCTGGAAAAGCAAGTTTGCCCAAAGGGGAATTCCATCAACGAAGGTCACCCAGAATGAACAGCCTGCGGTTAAGCAGGTGGACTGGAACGATCACCAAGAGCCAACTCCACCCGAGCTCTTGCCGACCAATGACTGTAAAGGTCATAGAAAATTCCTCAGCTAAGCAACCCCCCCACCCCAAGACCCCTTAAAAACCCCTTGCCCGAGCTGCTCGGGGCCGCTTCAGTCTTTCCTGCGTGAAAGGTTGCTGGAGCCGCCCGGCGCGTCGTTAAATAAAACCTCATGCTATTGCAGCGAGAAGGGTCTTGGTCTTTCTCTCGGTGGCCTCGTTCCTGACTGAAAGACGGGGGTCTTTCACCTGAACCCACCACAGGAGCCTTCCTCGTCCACCTCCAGCTCATTCCTCAGACCCCCGCCATCCCCACCCAGCACAGCCTTACTTCTCTAGCAAGGCTTTGGCAATGTCCGAAAGCCATGAAAGAGTTGTCTTGGGGTTCTACAGTGTCTCTCTCTCCTCTTACACCCCCACCTGGGGCTCCCTTCAGACCTCCGCCATGTTGTCATGGTGGCTCTCTCCCTGTCCTCTTCTGTTCTAATGCTCCCAAGCTACACGTCATGTAGAAAAAGAAATTTCCTAGGCAAGCAAGAATGTGGTGAGCTATTCTCAGAATCACGTCACCTCACCCCAACCCAGGGATTCCAAAAAAAAAAAAAAAAAAAAAAAGGCATAGGACGTGCGACCAGACCATGTAAGGTTGTGTATCCAGGCCAGATACAGGGGACTGCCCCCGCCCTGAGAATTCCAGAAAACACACTCATCCCCAGGTTTCTGGGTAAAGCGGCAAGTAGGTGCTGCTATGCTGGTTGCCGCCGAACCCCCCCCTTCCCCCCCCCCCCCGCCATTCCCTTCGTGCCTAAACTTGCACCAATCAGTTTAAAAGTTAAGTGCCTAAGCCAATCATTTTGTAACAACGCAGAACCTCCCTGCAAAGAGTGTATAAAAAGTCTGTGCCTTTTGTGCTCGGGGTCGTCTCTCCCCCTTGTGTGTGGAGCGACCCCAGCGCGCTGGAATAAAATCCTCTTGCTTTTGCATCGTGTCCGTGAGTATTCTGTGGGGGTCCTGCTCCTCCCTGGCGCGAGGCCGTTCGTTGGGTCTTACAGTCAGAGTCACTTGACCGCTTTCCACCTCCCCAACCCACCCAACAACAGAACTATTTGATGAGGAACTTGGATCTGGTCAGAAAAAAAACCCTTTTTGTGCCAGAGAAACAGAACACAATTAAATGCAAAAGCATGGCTTCATAGTAGGATGACTATGACCATAGTAACATACTGGTGCTTTGGAAAATGCTAGAAGAGTTTGAAAGCTTTCCCCGAGGAAGAAATGACAAAAATCTGTGAGATAGATGTGTGCACCCCATCTGAGCTCCCCACAATGGAGGGACCCTGGAAACACCACATGGAGTCATCATCAGTCTCTACACTTGGACATATCCGAAAAATCCAAAGGAGACGCAAAGAACTGTCTGTGGATACTCATGGATTCATCAAGCTTGAGAAAAGTTAAAGTTGTATCAGGTGATGTGTGGGTACAAGTCTCAGCGTGCGCCTGCAAGTGCTTCGGCCGCAGGTGAGAGGGTCAGTGGTTGCTTCCTTCTCTGGGCACCAGGGTGCCAAATCATCTCTGACCTGTTTCTGTTTTCCACAGTCATATGCATTAGGGGGTACATTTAGATCCTTTCAGCGTGGAATAAGGGACCCAAGATTCCTCCAAGGATCATGGGTCTACCTTAAGCCTCTAGCCTCTGGCTTCTCTGTGGAATGGTGCCGGGGTTCTTGCAAAAGGGAGGCCTGAGGTGCAGACACAGAAAGCCAGGCCCACGCCTGCCAGTGATCTTTGGGGGACACTGGAGCGTCCTGCAGTCTCACTGTTTTAACAGCCGTGACTCTCAGAGCTCTCTGTGGGTCTGTGGAGGCTGCCAGGGTGAAAGGAGGGGAAGTCAAAGATAGAAAGAGGTGAGCTTGAAACTCCAGCCCTCCTGCCCGTATTGACTCCTGCATCTCTTTCGCAGCCCGTGTTCACACCATGCTCTGGGTGTTCCCTTCTGATCTCTAGCACAGAGAAATAATAGAGGAAGAAAAGGAGAGGCAAAGGAGGAGAAGAAAGAGAGGAAGAGGAGGAGAGGCAGACAATGTGGAGAAGAAAATGAAGAAGAGGAGGCAGAGGAAGAAAAGAAGGAAGTGGAGGAAGAGGAAAACAAGGATGAAGAGGAAGAGAAGAAAGAGGAAGAAGTGGAGGAAGAAGAAGGAACATTCTAAATGGGATAGAGCTGAAAACTGCTTTTTATGAAAGTAAGCAGTACAAGTTCAACTGACACGATGGTTATGAGGCATGTAGAAAGCACAATTCCATGATTTCCTATTTATTCTAATAGGTTGGTGTTTGCGACAGGGTCTCAAGTAGCCGGTGCTAGCCTCAGACCTGAGGCTGACCCTGAACTCCTGATCTCCCTCCTTCCACCTCCCAGGGCTGCTTACAGATGTGACCACCAGGCCCGGTGCATACAGTGGGGGGGGGGGGGTGGACCAGCTCTATGCTCATATTTCAGAAATACAAATAATACACTTGATGTGGGGGAAGCAGGTTGAGAGTTACAGGAAAACGGAGCAGCAGGCACAAAGGGGTCATAGGTTTCTGTTCTGGGTCCCGTTACCAGCACTTTGCCTCACTAGTGCACATTTCTTATAATGGAAGAGTCGATGCTGAAAAGTGAACATCTTTGGCTCAGAAACAGGTTACAGGTAGCTTCACTCTTAGAACTGTGCATTCTATGGGTTTAGACAAAGTTATCGTTGCTCCTACCTGCCCTTCCTGTTCCTATAAAGTGACTTTACTGTCCTCAATCCTCTGTGCTCCACCTGCTCTTCCCTCCCTTCTCCTTCCTCCCTTTCTCCCTCCTCTTCCATGGCCACCCAAGTTTTTTTTTTAATCTTTCTCCACAGTTTTACCTTTTCCAGAATACCATGTAGTAGAAAGTATACCACATGTGTCTTTTTCTGATTACCTTCTTTCCCTTACTAATATCCATTTAAGTTTTCTCCCTGATTTTGGCTGGATGCTCATATCACCATTAAATAATATTCCATCCTCAGACTCCATTCACTTGGAAAAGAACATCTTTGACTACTTCCTAGCTTGGGTGATTGCTCACAATGTTGCTATAAACTTGTGTATAGATCTTGGTGTTGGATACAAACTTTCTAGCTTGTGTAGACACCAAAGACTGTCACTGCCTCCCAAGTGGCTAGAGGATGGTTGGTTTCACTAGAAACTTCCCCACTGCTTTCCAAAGCAGCCAAGCCATTTCACACTCCCACATTTCAAACCATGACGCTCCACCTTTGGTCCCCACAGTTCTTTGCCATCTCATTATGCAAACCATACTCAGTCTAATTTTAAAAGTCTCGGCACAGACTACATCAGTAGTCCTGACACAGCCCAAAGTCCAAGGTCCAAAGCCTCTTGTAAAATCAAATGTTAAGTTACCCATTTCCAACATACAATGGCACAAAATAAGCATTCCCATTCCAAAAGGGAGGAATGAGGGCATATCCAGGAAAGATCAGTCCATAACAAGACCAAAAATCAGCAAGACAAACTCCACATCCTGAGTTCCATGTCCAATAGATGAACTTTTTGTTGAAAGCATCTCAGTTCCAAAGGGCTTCAGTTCCAACCATCCAATGTAGCTGCCCTTAGAATACATCATCCTTTTGGGTTGGCTCTTCCCATGGTATATGGGTCTCCTTGGCATGTCCCATGTTGGCTCTGGCATCTCTAATATCTTCTCTTCTCAATGGCAGGCCAGGCTTTAACTCCACCACATAAACTGCCCTTCTTGGACTTCTGAACTGCAGGCTTTCTGCATATACAGCCTGGCTGCTGCCATTCTCTGAGACTTTGGAGGAGAGATCCATGACTTCCCCTCTCTTGCATCTTTTGATGCCTTTCATGCCTCTAAAACCAAAACCACATGGATAACTTGCCAAGTTCTGTTACAGAGCTGAGTTAAAGACTGGGTAGGATTCTTCTCTGAGGATCTTGCCCACAGGGTAGAGCCTCTCCTCCTATCCAAATTGAGAGCAGGCTTTGATTCACTGATGGAGCTAATCTCTTTAACAACAGCCAATATTTTGCTTTCTGCCTCTTCCTATTCCAGCTCTTAAGTTTGCCATTGCATTTTTCATCTTTCAGCTTCCCAGTTTCTACTTCTTTCTGCCTGATTTCTTGCTCTTTTTTCATAGCTCTGAACAAGAGTAATAAATAGTAGCCTGTCTTGCCTTGAAAAGTTCTTCTGCCAAACACTTGTATTTAACTTGAGGCAAGCTTTCAGGATAAGGGTAAAACTTCACTAAACTCTCTGCCAATGCATGGCTCCATTTGCCACTGGTCAAGTTTCCAACACAAGTCTCTGTTCCCTTCCAGATCATCACAAAGGGGGCTTCCACTGTCTGCTTCTCTCGCAACATTACTCTCTTCTGTGCTCCCACAAGAATGGTCTTCTTGGTCTAGTAGCCAAGATGCAAAAACTTTCCCAGCACAAATCCCCAAAGTTCTCCATATTTCTCCCAATAAACGATCCCAAAGGCACACAAGCCACATCACAGCAATGGCTACACTTCTCTACTTCTTGGTACCAACTTCTCTCAGCTTCATGGCACACTTCAGTATCTGGCACCAATTTCTGTACAGTTACTCTTATCTGAACACCCAAAGTCAAGCAACTTAAGGACAGAAAGGGGGATTAATTCAGCTTACAGTTCCAGTGGGGACATACAGTCTCATGGTGGAAGCAACATGGCTGATGGCAGGAGGTAAAGACACATCCTTCATGGAGATTGAGAGCTGCTGTGAGCTCAAGAGCAGACTTACCAACACCGCAGGGTGGGACTAACCAACCCCAAGTCCCACCCCCTGTGACTGCCTTCCTTCAGCAAGGCCCCGCCTCCTAAAGGTGCCATGACCTTCCCAAATACATGATCCTATGGCGGGACACGTTTCAAACCAGGACAATGGTGGTGTCTCCTTGCTCTTTTGCTTTGCACTTTCCTGTTAAAAGTTTCTGAACAACTTTTCACATATTTATATGTTGCCTTGTGGAGTCTCCTTTCTTGGAGGGATGTGAGGAAGGGTTCAGTCATTCTAGACAGGGTACCAATGCTCAATGCCCAATTTGGAGAACCTAGTGTGTTTACTGGGCTTCCTTACAGTGCATGGGGGAGTGGTTAGTTACAAGAGTCTGGGGAACTCCAAAACAGCTGCGTCACCTCAGGGTTTCACCCCCCCCATCCTAGGTGATGACCTCATAGACATAGAGCTGTGGGGTCCCCAAACAGCCTGCAAGCAGCTCAGCTGGGGACAGACCTGTCTCTCCAGCAACTGTGGTGCTTCTGTAGCCTTAGTACCTTGTGAATCCCACACAGTTAGGGAGCTTCTGAGACTTGTTTTGTGGACCTCACTGCTGCCTGGGGGGGAGGGATGATTCAATTTGGAGAAATCACTGCACTATACAGACCTTGGCGAGACAGCTGCCCAATTCTTTTGCACATTTTAACTTGACTTCCTTCCTCCCTCTCTGCCTCCCTCCCTCCCTCCCTCTCTCCCTCCCTCCCTCTCTCGCTCCCTCCCTCCTTCCCTCCCTTCCTTCCTTGTGGCAATGGGGATGAAGCCCAGGACCTCACCAATGCTGAGCAAATATTCTGCCACTCAGCTACGCCCTCCCAGCCCAGGTTTATTTTGTTTTCTTATTTTTATAGTTTTCATTATACTGTCATCAAATATGCATTTTTAATTATTTTTCCAGTCTATTATACTCATCATATGAAGCTCTGTGGGGAGGTAAGTGTAGGTGCTGTGCCAGAGCAGAAATCTTGAAGGCCGTGAATGAGTAAATAGATTTCCAGAAATGCCCTTTCAAGCCAACCTCTCCCTCCCCCCCTCCTCCATATTCACACATCTGTGCCTCCCAGCAGAGAAACAATCCAGTCCCAGCTCACTAGGATGTTCTTGCTCCCATGGGTGACATCTCAGACCTCAGCCTGCATACCCCAGGCTGATTATTATTCCAGCAGCAGCCACATCTGGGGAGTTCATTATGCCAGGTCTATGAGGCAACAATGCACAGGTGAGAACACACACACACACACACACACATACATATGCACGGAACATGAGTTCTAAACATCATTAAAGGCATAGGAAAGAAGCCCATCTGCTTCTCCCTAGAACACAGAACCAAAGATTCGCAAAGCCCCCACTTGTGCGCAAGGCAGCTTCTCTGCTTGCCCAACTCCATGCCTTCCTCCCCTGCTCATTCAAGGACACGGGAAGGTGAATTTCCCTGGCTTCTTACAGAAATCCTGAAGCTTTGAGAATCCCAATAAAGCCACTGACATGGGTAAGGTCAGAGACTGATGGGAGCTGGTGTGATTGATGAGCCAAGGGGAAGCAGGGAGCTGGACGATCTTAGGGTTAGTGGGCAACAGGAAGGGGTCAGGAGGGCAAGATGGAGTCCTCAGGGGGCTAGCGACACCCTCCTGAGGCACTGAAAGCAAGGTGGTCGTCAAGGGGTATGGCCTGGGGATGATGACTCGTGTCCAACTTGTAGGTTAAAAACAGCGTCCAGGAGCAGTGGTTCAAGTCTTATTCCCTGGTACATAGATAGGGCAGATGTCTGAGGCAGGAGGATTACCATGAGTTCCGGGTCACCCTGGACCACATAGCAAGACTTGAAAGTAAAAATAATTACAAAGACTATTTAGTTGGTTTTTAGGTTTTTTTTGGTGGTGGTAGTGACGGGGTGTGTGTGTGTGTGTGTGTGTGTGTGTGTGTGTGTGTGTGTGTGTATCAGGTGGCACTATGTGTGCCTGTGGAGACCCAAAGGTGACTTCTGAAATCACCTTGGATTTTTCTACCTCCTTTTTGCTTTGCTCTGGGGTTTCCCAGGCTCCTCCTTCCCGGGCCAGGAGTATAGTCTGCAGTACCCTTTGAGGTGGGATCCAGGAATCCAAACTGAGGTCCTCCTGCTTGTGAGGCAGGGACTTCACCCCCAAGCCATCTCTCCAAAACTGAAAAGATTTTTTTTTTCAAAAATGGAGGTGGCCCCTGAAATCATGTATTCCTAGGATGGCTGTGTCAATACTAGAAGATGGAGTCTGCTGAGGTCCCTGAGCTGGTCGTCACAGAACTGTGTGCAGCAGGCCTAGAGAGCTAGCAAGGGACATGCAGTGGCCCTGGTGACTGTGAATGCGCCAGCTTGTGTTCTTGCAATCACACTTGCAATGATGCTTCCGTCCTCCCTAGCAGGAGCATGGCCCCGCCCACAGCTGGTCTCAGACTTTCCTGGTGGGAACCAAGCTAGTAGACTAGACATCAAACCAAAGGCGGGTGGTAAGGAACTGGGGAGTGCTGTGTGTGCTTCCTGGGACCTGGTCACCCATCAAAGCCCGGGTATTTCATGCCACATCACCCGGCACTCTGGGTATTTCTCAGTATCACCTATGCTTGCCACCTCTTCCATACCGCAGCTGCTCCGTGCCCTGCTAAATCATGCCATTTAACATACAGGAAAGAAGCACATGCTATGTATGGCAATCTTTTCAATGATCTTTAAACAATAGGTTTTCTTCATCACACCATAGAGTTTATTCGATGGGTACTTTAGAACTACAGAATGTCAAATTAGCTCAAGACCCTTTCATGAACACAAAGGGGGACCAGCCTAAAGGTTTGTCTTCACACCTCATGGTTCTCCCGAATCCAGGACAGAGACCCAGGCCATGGTTGGGATATCTCGAAGGTTCTCCTATTACAAATAATTGTGGAAGAAGGTCTCAAGTAACTTCATGATGGTCTATGCAGACTCCAGTGTAGGTGACTCCCTTCCCCTCCACCCACCACGCTGAAATACCAGCACTAAGAGCGGGGGCATCGCTGATTGCTGCTCCCAGGGTGAGAGATGTGAAATGTTGCCACTGTGAAATGAATGAATGAACAGAGATCTAGAGCTCACCTCGGAGAGGCCCCTGGGAGGCCACTGGATCGCTCCAGGCAGCGGCCGTCAGCCTGAGGGCTTTCTGGATGGCAATAGAACAACCAGGCTGAGATGGCAAATTGTACACAAAGCTGCCTGCATGTCGCAGGGACAAACAAGCGTGGACCAGGCACGTCTCCAGTACAAAGTGAGGCCTTGAAGGAGACCCTGGCCCTCGGGGCAGGTCTGGAGGCCGTGGAGCGCTGAGGAGCCCTGAGTCAGCTCCCAGGGCACAGGTCTGCTTGTGCTGGGGATGTGCATGTGTCTCCCTTTCTCTCAGCCCCCATCACAGGCAGACACTGCTCACCACATCTTGGGCCCTGGGGACATCGCAGACAGGCCCAGGCAGAAGATTCACTGAGTCATCTGCTCCTCCGCTGGCAAATCTCACCTAAGCTTCTCTGCACATGAGCAACAACTGCTCCTAACACTCAGCTCTCCTGAGAGAGGGTGGGGCTGGTATGTGAGACTCCAAACCCAAGGGGTTCCGTGGGAAGCCCCTGCCTGCAGAAGGAGAGTCAGGGAGAATGTGAGGGGCAGAAGAACCCCTGTTTAAAACTCCCAGCAACTGACACTAAAGCCAAAGGCCATATAACACACAAAGAGCCGAGTGGCCAGAGGAAAGGCACCCACACACCATTGCCACCAATGAAGAATGGCTGTCGTCTCCTAAGATACAGTGGGGTCCTGATTCCATCTCATTTCAGCCTGGGAGCTGTCGGTCTGTCAAGAAGTGCACACACACACACACACACACACACACACACACACACACTACATACACAGATACACACACATGCATGCACACATACACATGGATACACATGTACACACATACATATACAACATACACAATGCACACACATTCATACACAGGTGTACATACACACACCACAGGCACACACACACATACACATATAGACATACAGACAATACACACATGCACATACATAGATACATATATAGACACACATGCATATGCATGTACACACACATGCACATACTACATATTCAGGTATACATATACATGCAAATGTATGCACATGCTCATAGACATGCACACATCACATATACAGACACATATGGACAAACACTGACACACATACACTCACCATACACATATAGACACAAGCACATAAAACACACACATGCACAGAGACATACACATACATTCATAGCACATATACATACAGAGGCACACAGAGAATACACATATGCATAACACACAGCACACAAACACACTTTGTGCATACACACGGAACACACAGAGAACCTACATGCATATAACACACAGATGCACAGCATACACCAAACACATGCATAGCACACACACACACACACACACAGGACCATCAGTAGTTGAGCCTACTCTGTGAGCGTAGTAGCTGAAGCCCCGTAAGGTCAACCCAGAGTGAGAGGCACGTGACACGGCTGCCCATGCTCCCTTGGTTTCTCTTGGCAGCCAGCAGCTGCCACAGCAAAACATGCCAGGAAAATGGTGAAGTATGAAGCCAGGAAGCAGACCTCCATGTCCTGGAGTGGCACGTGAAAGCCAAGATGCATATGGCCAAGCGTCCCAAGTGGCAGCGGGTTCCTGGTGATGCCTTGGTGGCAAGTGCCACAGTCTGTGGACTTTGCCATCCTTAGGGCTATTCATCAGAAGCCAAAGAGCAAAGTTTCTAAGAAAACAATCCAGCAGACACTCAGACATCAGCCTCGGGCCTCTGGGCTGAGAATGGGGTTTCTGGGGTTTCACCCAGCTGGTCCATGGTGCTTTGCTGGGCAGCCCGGCAAACTCCCTCAACTGCCCCACACCAGTGGCACAGGTACATCTCCATGATAGCCAATTTTCACTGAGGGCCAAATAGGCCCAACTGGATTTGGAATTGCCTTAAAAAGGACCTCTGAATAAGTCTGCAATACTGTTTCCAGAAATGTTTAATTGAGGTAGATTCCAGGCTGGGGGGTGGGGGGAGCAAGAGGATAGAGGCGTGGGGTCCTCATCTGAATAGAAAGGAGAAAGGAAGCTGAATACCAGCATGCATCTCTCTCTGCTTCCTGACTGTGGATGTCACATGACCAACTGCCTCAGGCTCCTGCCGCTGTGTCTTCCCCGCCATGATGGACCGCACCCTCTAACTGTGAGCCAGGAGAAATCCTCCCTTCCTCAAGCTGCTTTGTCGCGTATTGTGTCAGAGAAACAAGAAGATCAACTAACAACAATGCATGATCCAGACAGTAGTCCCAGCCAAGGGGAGGTTCCAGTTCTTGATGGGGGGAGGGGGGGAGGGGTTTCATGCCCTCTCTACACCAACTTTATAATTCCTGAACATCAGTGTCTGGAGACAAAGCTCCGGTTTAGACCTTGGACCTTGGTTTAGCTTTGAAACTGAGCAGGAATGTGACCCACGCTTATCTTTCTAAGGTCTGCATGCCCATCCTGCATGCCTGCCCTTTAGACAGACTGCCAAAGACTCTTGCTCAGATGCTGAGGGTAAAGGGCCGAGTCCAATGCAAAGGTATCTTTCACAGGTCCAGCACTGATATTTCCAGAACAGGAGAGAGGAGTGGGGGAGGGGGGTAAAAGGAGCTCTATGGAGTTGCTATCTATGAAATTGCTTTGCAAATCGCATGATGCCCAAAGATAAGAACTATGAGCTGTCAGCCAATCATCTACCATGTGAGAATCCTCGCATGATCTCACTTTCCAAAGCCTCTGGGGTCATTTCTGTGAGTGGCCAGCAGCCCACGTTCACCCCACTGCCAGTGTGCCTGCAACCAGTCGGCACAACATTCTGGAAGGAGGAGGAAGAGGAGGAAGAGGAGGACATGGACAAGATAGAGCATGCCTGGTCCTGTTGCTATCCCATCAGCCAAGATGCAGACACCTGGCCATACACCAGTTTAAGGAAGGCCAAGACGACTGGTTCATCCAGACAATGACATTCTCCACTCTGTAAATGAAAGATCACTTTACAGTGGAAGACAAAAGAACTGGACAGGGAGGGAAAACTGGTAGTCCCTTATTTAGCATCCTTGGATATCCACCATGACAACCCCTCAGCTGACCCAGCCAACTCCATGTCAGATTTCCCAGGAGTCCCTGGCAGGTGGGAAACAGCTTGAAGCAGCAGGTCACCATGCTTCCACAATCAGGAAGCAGAGAAGGATGGACGCTGGTGCTTGCTCGCTCTCTCCCTTGACACAGCCCAGGCTCCCAGCTTCCGGAATGGCTCTACCCACAGCCCAGGTGGGTCTTCCCACCTCAATTACTCTGATCCAGGTCATTCTCACAGGGCAGCCCAGGAAATTCTAATTCTGATAGAGTTACTAATTGAGATGGGAATGCTGGAAAACCATCCACCTTTCTTCAAAGCCTCTCTGGAGTTACATCAAGTCTAATGAAAAGATCACAGACCTGTGTCTGAAGACCTGGGTGATTCTCAAAGGAACACTAGCCACATGGTTTCAAAGCACTAAACCAGCCTGCCCCCCTCCACCCCCCATCTCTCATCTGTCTGCTGGAGACAATATGTTCTTGTGAGACTGCATTATGGACCAAGAGCATACAGTAAGAGCTCAATAAACAGCAGCTACCATGAGCACCTCGCATCCCTTCACCAAAATCACCGTTGCCGCCTCCCGTGCAGATGCTCGATAAAAGGAATTTATTAAATAAAAGCCTCAGTGGCAGAGCTAAGCCATATGGTCCTCAGAGAATCAATGTGTTAAGCCAGCCAGCATAAGCAGACAGGCTATAAATAAAATCAGACTCAAGGACTGTCCCGGATAGAAGGGACCTCCGAGCACCCCGATTAGTCATGCTCCTGTAGGTGCTGCTGTGATTATGACCACTAACAACGGCAGCAATGCCTGTCATTTGTCACATGCCCTCTGTGACCCACAGGGCTAAGCTTTTGAATCCCCACAGTGCCCCCCAGAGGCGAACTGTCTCATTGCCCTTTCACAGGGGCAGAAACGAGAATCTGAGGGGACCGGTGACTTTCCAGATGCCTCCCAGAGGCCCCCAGATACTCAGACTTGCCTCTAAAAACTTATCTATCTATCTATCTATCTATCTATCTATCTATCTATCTATCTATCTATCTATCTGCTTACTTATTTATTAATTGGGGAAGAAGAAGGAGAGAGGGAGAGAGAAGCTAAGCACACGCATGCCATAGCACATGGGTGAAGATCAGAGGGCAGCTTTCGGAAGCTGGTCCTGCCTTCTACCATGTAGGCTTCTGGGGATCGAACTCAGGTCTCCAGGCTTGTGCCTAAGCTCCTTCTTGTCCACTGAGTGGTCTCATCATCCCCATTTTCTAAAAACTCTTTTCCGGTTCTCTTTGTATTTTCTTTTTTTTTTTTTTTTGATGTGGTTAAAAGCACCCCTCCTGCCCCCGGTTTTCCTTTTCCAAAGTCGATAATAAAAATCTGAGTGGAATTTACTCCCGGGTCCTTCTGACTTCTCCAACCAGAGACAGTCACAGTTAACAGACTGGGTCGTTTAACATTCTTTAAATTGTTACTCTCAAATTCTTAAACAAGTCATTTCAGACCAAAGGTGCTAAAATGGCTATGTTTGAGCCTGCAGAGAGAAATGACTTCCATGCCCAGGCTTCTGTGATAGCATTCATTCGTTCATTCACTGATTTATTCAACAAATATGAACCAGACACTTCACTCTTGCCAAGCATGAGTTCCACACTTGGAACACAAGAGATAAACAAGATTTTCACCTTTACATTTTCATCTTTAAATTCAAAGTCAGTCCATGTGCCGTTTCACAAACCACATACTGACCTGCTACATACTACCATGCAGAGAAGCCTTGTAGATGTGGCACTAAGAACTCATTCAGAAAAGACCCCATTCAGAAAAACTCACATGTGGTCCGCTTCCAGAAAGAGGACACATGGCTGTCCAAGAGAAGGAGTCTTGGAAGGAGACGGGAAAAGACAGAGTTTGGCTTTGGGAGTTTGGGTCATGTTTGTTCTTAACAAATGCAATCCTTGTCCATTGCTATGATAATCAAGACACAAAGCATGTCAAGAAAAACATAAATAAACACCTGAAGAACACTGAGGATTCTTAGCCATGGGGAAATGCAAACTAAAGTAGAATAACTGTCATCAAGGAAGCTAGAGTATCAAGGACATGGGTGGTAATGAGGGGGGAGAAGTCTGGGGATGGGGGTATACACTGCCGATTGGAATGAACATATGGAAATCCCAAGAAACAAAAGCTAGAAGTACCATAGATCCAGGCACACCACTCCTGGGCATGTGCCTGCAGGAACCTCGGCTCCCACGTGAGCACCCAGTCACTGCAGAGCTGGTCTGACAGCCAAGAGACAGACTGGCTGAGGTGCCCATGGGCAGACGAGCAGAGAGAGGAAAGTCTACATAGCGCAGTGTTGCTCGGCCAGAAAGGAGGGTGAAATGTCTCTTGCAAGAAAGTGGGCAGACAATGGAATCATCATATTAAATGACATCAGTCAGACTCAGAAAGATGAACGCTGCGTGTTTTCTCTCATGCAAGACCTAGACTTGAAACTACACGTTTGTGAGAATATGTGTTAAATAAATATCCTATTTGTGAATATAAATGTTATATTTGTGAGTATAGGTGTCATACATTTGTGAGCAAATATATATATATTTGTGAGTGTACTATGTATATGGTATCCTGAACACACACACACACACACACACACACACACACACACACACACACGCGCGCGCGCACACACACACACAAGGATTCTGTGCAATGATGGAGGCCTAGTGAACCCCCAGAAACCAGAAAAGGGAGACAGGATCTCCTTTGCTGGAAGCTTCAGAGAGCTCAGCCCAGTGCTGGGGTAACAGACGTGTATCGCCACAGCCAGCCAGTGGTCGCCTTTGCTTTTTTCCACAAGAAATTGTAACTTGGACCTGGAGACATAGCTCAGGGGTTAAGCCTTTGCCCCATGAGAAAAAGACCTTGAGCTTGAATCCCAGACCCCACATAAAAATGCCTGCCGGATATGGTGGCAGCCTGGGATTCCAGCCCTATAAAGCAGAGACTTATAGGAGCAAGCAGTAAGGAGGCACTACCCCACCCCGAGATCAGGCATAATTTCCAGAAAGAAGGGCTGAAGCCCTGAGCCGAAGCAGTCTTGCAGGTCAGGAGTTCGCAAGACAAATCCACCTCTGTTCTGTATCAACCTGCCAGCAATACCCTATCCTGAAAGCCACGCCCCTCGTCCTGAAAGCCACACCCCCACCTGTCCCTCTGCCACACAACCCTGCATGGGAGACAGACTCGCTCTTCAAGGTTTGCAGGTGACTGAGCTGCAGTGAAAATCACAGCTCATTTTTTAGAAAATAAACTCCAATTAGCAATCGCCGCTGCTTGTTTCCCTTCCGGGCTGTGCATTTTTCATCTGGGCGGCCGCTGCTCCTGCTGCCGCCAGGATTTCTCCAAGGATCCCCGACCTGCAGAGGATGGGAAATGGGGAACCGGATCTTCCACTTTTCAGCAGCAGACTCCGGGCTCCGGGCTCCGTAGAGAGGAAATGTGTGTGTGACAGGCACCTGGTCACGGTCACGGATCAGACACCCAGCAGCCCTTTACATGTTTGCAGCATGTGAGACTCTGGTCCTGTTTTTTTACATGCAACTGGGTCTCACAGGCTAAGGAGATTTTTCCTCTTAAACTCAGAGAATGTTGCTGAGTTAGTGACACCCCTGCCCAGAGCTGTGACTGAAAAGCTCGACAGAAGTCACCAAAGGGAGGAAGGTTTATTCCAGTCAGTTTCCCTGCAAAGGGAAGGCCAGTGGCCGGGGCACCTGACCACCTCCCATGGGAGCAAGTGGCAAATGCTGTTACTGCACCGCAGGCAGGAAGCAGAGGCCAGGGTGAGAATCAAGGGGGGCAGGAATCATCTTGGGTGGCTCAGCTCACTCCTGGGGGCCTGTTTGCCCCACCTGGCCACACCTCGAAGTTCCTTCAAAAAAAGCCCAGACTGGGGATCAGGCGCTCCAAACACGAGCCCAAGGGGAAGCTGGTTCAATTCCCAAGTCCTAACAGTCTCCGGCACTCCACTGGTCCTTCAAACCAGGACATGGGGAGTTACTCATGTTCCAGGTCAATCGATTATGTTTCCGTACTTTGGACCTATGAGTCAGGCCTCAGGGCCCCTCGGTTCCCTTCACCCCTCAGTATCGTTCTGGCTACACCTCTGCACTTGATGTATAATTGCCAGACAAGTGGTCCTGCATACCAAGGCCCGGGTTCGAAGGACTTGCATTCCATGAAAAAAAAAATAACCGGAAGAAGAGCCCAGCCTCGAGATTTTATTCTAACAATTGCCATGTCGTCCAGACTTCTCCTTCTTCTCCCCTCCCACACAAACCACACAGTGCAATATGGTCCATTTTTAACTGTTAAATTGAAACATAAAAATGATGCAAATTAATGGGATGCCACGTGATATTTTTCATAGCTGTGTAAATTGTGTAATTAACATTCAAGCCAGGGTAAGAACATAGCGTTTCCTTATGGGAAAGACATTCAAAATCCTTTCTTCTCACTTCTTTTTCTTTTAAAAGATATCTCATTTATTATTTATTTGGAGAGAGACAGAGAGACAGAGAGAGAGGCAGAGAGAGACAGAGAACACACACACCCCATGGCACACCCGTGGAGAACCCAAACAACTTCCAGAAGTTGGATCTTCCTTCTACCATGTGGTGTTCTGGGATCAAACAGATCACCAGGTTTCGGGGTGGGTATCTTCCTGTTGATCCATCTCTCCAACCCTTTCCTCACTTCTTGAAATACACCAGTCTTACTGCTTTCTATAGTCACCCCAGAGACAATTTTTTACAAAATTTGACTATGTCGTTTCCTTTCTAGTAAGAGCTCCTGATATTCTGCGGATGGTGGTCTATTCTGTACAGCAAGGGGCACCAATTCCTTCTACCACCTGGCTCTTGAATCACCCGGGAGAGGAAAGGCCTCCCCTGGGGGGCAGGGTTGGAAGAACCACCTACTGCTATAGCTGGCACTGTGGGGGGGGGCAGATCCTGGACTGAATAGAAAGGAGCGCGTGAGCTGAGCCGAGGCTGTGCTGTGCTGAGGGTCTCTCTCTCTCTCTCTCTCTCTCTCTCTCTCTCTCTCTCTCTCTCTCTCTCAATCTCGGCTGGAGACCATGTGACCAGTTCCCCCAGGCTCCTGAGCCCTGACTCCTGCCTCAGTGGACCTGTACCCTGGAAGTGAGCCAGAGAAACCCTCTGTCCCTGCGCTCGCTTTCAGCGGGGGCGGCTCAGCACAGTGACAGGAAGGCAGCAGAGACACACCTCTCTGCCATTCTGCCGCCACCATGTTCTGCATTCTACTTGCTTCCATCCAGACTTACGGAGTCTACTTCTGCATTATCTCTAGGCCCCTGGCCTCTGTATGAGGGTGTGGGGGAGTCTTTCTGCCTGGCGCATGTATAGGTTTACCTTCAGCTTGAGCATGGAGGGGGGGGTGGCTTAGTGTTAGCGCATGCGCTTAGTGTGCTTGGGTGTCCCTGAGGTCTCAATTCTCCCCCATCCCCCCCTCGCATAGAAAAATGAACAAGAGTTTTCAAGTTAAGCACAGCTGCAGATCGAAGCCTCCCTAAACTCTGCCTTCCTCTAGGACACCGCACATCGCAGACACCTGCTATGGGACCTCAGGACATTAGGCCTGCCCCCTGCCCCCACTCTGACAGCCATCTTCCCCACAGGGTTGTACCAGGGGCTGGAGAGATGACTTGGCAATTAAACTGCTACAGTGCAAGCGAAAGGACCAGAGAGTGACTCCCCAGAGCCCTTGGAAAGAGGCAAAGCGCAGGTAGGTGTCATGGCACACTTGTAATTCCAGCCCCTGAAGGCAGAGTCTGGGAATCCCCAGAGCAAGCCAGATATCTAGATAAGTCTTAAGGGCACATCCTGGGTTTAATTAGATTCCCAGCCTCGACAGGTGGAAGAAGAATTGAGAATAATTCCTGATCTCACCTGCGGGACTCCATGTGCATGTGCACACTTGACACACATGCACACGCACGTGCGTGCAAAGAGCAGGAAAGGCAAGATGAGCTTCTCTCCTGCCAACTCCAGTGTCCCCTCTATTGGCTTGTGGAAGGAGTGAAGGAGAAAATGAATGAATATGGAAAAAGCAGCAGCTCTTAGGCTCAATGCAGGGAAGTGTTAGGAATGCAGAAATGGGATTTGAACTTCAAACCCAACCACCAGGTCCTAATGTAAGAAAAGTGTACTGGTTTTACTCTTCTCTGTTGCCGCTGGACGCCAGTCAAACTCAAGTAACTCAAAGGCAGAAAGGGAGATTTATTCAACTTACAGAGAAGATATAGTCCTTCGTGGGGGAAAAGGGATGGCTGTCTGGCAGAAGCTATAAGTAGCCTAAGTCACGTCCATCGAAGAGTCTGAAAGCTGCAAAAACTGCAAGAACAGACCTCTCCCAGAAGTAGGGCGGGGCTGATCCACTCAGGGCCCACCCCCTGTGGTTGCCTTCCTCCAGCAAGGCTCCACCTCTTAAGGTGCTATGACCTTCCCAAACAACTCAAGCTTCAAACACATGAGCCTGTGGGGACACTCACATGTC
Organism: Typhlomys cinereus; assembly: GCA_023101885.1. Classification (NCBI taxonomy): domain Eukaryota; kingdom Metazoa; phylum Chordata; class Mammalia; order Rodentia; family Platacanthomyidae; genus Typhlomys; species Typhlomys cinereus. The sequence goes on along the minus strand of JALPQD010000558.1, from coordinate 378,875 downwards.
AAACCATGACAAGACGCTACAACACAGGTCTGTCTTTGCTCCTTCCAGACTTGGCTGAGATAGCCAAGACTTAGGTCAAGCAGTCAGGGAAGAAGATGGGGAAGGAGAGATATACAAATTCCTCGTCATCATGGGGTGGATGAGGGCGGAGAGCTGAAGGGAGATTTGAGCCTCCCAGGGGTTGGGGTCCATAAAGGGTGGTCTTTGTTGATGCTTGGCCTTTGGAACCATTGGCCCCAACCAAGATGACCCTCCTTAAATACTTCCTGGTCCAAAACTGTGTCACCTTTTCCAGGTAAGGGGAGCCCCCAGCTAGAAGAAGAACAGGTCTTGAAAAAGACCTTTTAAGGAGAGGGTTCATGAGAGACAGGACTAAGGACGTTGACCTTCCACATTCTAGAAAGTTCTCATCCATCATAGACAACAAAAGTGACTGATGAGCAGAACCATGTGCCAAGCACTGAGGTTTCCAACCTTGGCTGTGAATTGTAACTACCAGACCCTGGAAGGTTATTATTACCATCTCCACCTTCATCCTTTTCACAGAGGTCAGGGAGCAAAGTCAAAGTCAGATGAATGGTCAGGACACAAGCCTTAAGGTATCTGTCTCCAGCACTGGGATGCCGTGTAGCCGCAGCCCTCCCACCAGTGCCCTGAGACCACCTAGGGGAAAAATGGTGAATTTGAGGTCAACAGCTGTGACCTTTGGGGTTCACCCATCAGATGACCCTCTCTGTAGTGATTCGAAGGTAAAATCAGGCACCTTTGAATCACATGGGCGATTTGTACAGGGCACGTGCAGGCTGTCCTCTGTCATGACTGATTAGCGTACATTGTCCTTGGAAAGGAGTGAAGGAAGGAGAAGTCATTTGCTGCCAAGCCCCCAGCTGCAGAAAGCTCTCACCACCCAGGGAGGATGCCCACCTGCCTTCCACAGCCTGAGCTTGATCGCTCTCCTTCACGTAACATGAAATTTTCCCAGAAGCAAGCATGCCCACCGACCCTGCTGGCTGACTGGGAGAGCCCACCCCCCTACCCCACATAAATGGCTGGAGGGGGCGGTGGGTCCTCAGTGCTATCTGAGGCTTTTATCACCCTCTCCCCTGCCAGAATCTTTGGTTGGATTAAAACAGACGCTTTAGATTTAAGAGATTAAAAATAAGAGTTGGTAAAACTCAAGAGACTGTTGGTGGGGGGATCTCAAGACATTAGCACGACAGGCATGGTGCCCACACCTGCAATCCCAGCCCTGGGGGAGGGCAGAGGAGTTGGTTGCGGAGGTGTGTTCAAGAGTTCCAAGTCATCTTAGCCAATGCCATGAATTTGAGGCATCCTGGGCTCCGAAACCCTGTCTCAAAGAAAAGGTAAAATAAGTAAATAAAATGCAGAATGAGGCACAGGAGCCAGGCATGGCAGCACATGACTGTCCTGCCAAGTTGGCAGGGGGAGGGGGGAACCACATGGGTAAAACCAACCAGAGCTATGTGGAAAGAGTGCACCTCAGAAAATAAAGTCGCTGAGGAATGAGCCAAAGACTAAACAGCAGCTGATTTCTCCTGGGAAGTTTCACCTCAGAGATTCCAATGCAAGGGGGGTGGGGCTGGGTGACACTCATCATCTGTGACCCCCCAGGTCAGCCGATTCTTAAGATGGAGGCAGTAATGTTGACCTCCTGGTGGGGTTGAATGGGGGATTCAAAGAGCTGGTTCATTTAAACTCCAGCGACTCTTCTGCTTCCGCTGGACCAAGGTGGGGTTGATGTGACTCATTCAGAGTCACCCAGAACTCTCTCTCCCTGACTCTGTGCTGGTGGTTTTCACAGAAGATAACATAACCAGCAGCAGGCCAGGTAACGTAGGGTTCCCAAGCAGTAGCTGGGATTTGAACCTGAAGACCCAAGGATGCTTTGAGGTTCAATGTATGTTTTAAGATTATAATAATGGATCAGAGAGATGGCTTGGGGGTAAAATTCTGCCTCGAAAGCAAAAACCAAAGGATCTGAGTTCGGATCTCCAGATCCAAACTTCCAGGCAGGTGGTAGCCTGCAGTTCTGGCCTGGAAGGTAAACCCTGGGAAACCCCAGAGCAAAGCAAGAAGGAGATAGAGCAACCAGGAGGGCTCCCACAATCACCCCTTGGACCTCCACAGGCACACGCACACACACTCAAATGTCTTCTGGTATTTATGTACACATACCACAAAAAAAGAAAAAAGAAAGTATAATAGCAACTAATAGGTGCAGAGTGCCTGCTGGGTACAGTCTACTCAGTGGTGTGGGAGTGCTCCCCCACACTGTTTCCCAGCAGCCCCCCTCCCCCCAGTAATGGTTGTCTGTGAGTGAGACTTCAAGGATTACACTTCCCAGGGAAGTCATTTCTTGGTTGTCAAGACTAAGAAAATAGCATGAATTTGAGGTCAAGAGACTTGACCTCATCTCAATCTCTACCACCAGACAGCACCAAGTCCTCCATAGTGACTCAGAGGTAAAATCAGCACCATAGTGCCGGCGTCTTACGGTAGAAGCCAGTTGTTTTCTATACATGATAAAAAAAAAAAACCTAAAAAATAAACCTCATAGCATCTTCTCGTATCAGAGAACTATCTGCCCCAAATGCCAAAAGTTGAGTCAATTCCCCCCCCATGCAGCTGTCTTTTTTTTTTAAAGAAGATTTTTGTCACTCCCATGGGACAGGTAAGAACACTGCCACTGGGAAGTTAGGTAACAGCAGAGAGGGGCAGGTCTTGACCCATGGGGATGGATGTCAGAACCTCATCTTCACGCGCTTGTGAACATGCGTGGCTCTGCTTCTACCATGACAGCCTGCCTTCTGCAGACGAGCATGTCCCTGACTCTGAAAGCAGGTGGGGGCTGAAAGCAGGTGGGGGGGTCCCACTCTTCTGTACAAACTATGCATTCTGTGGACCCCAGAGACTTGCTCGCGCCTGCTCCCCAATTGTCCTCCATCTGCATGGGGAGAAGAAAAGAAAGCCCAACTCAGGAATTTGCCAAATGCTTCTCCCTCTCCTTGCAAGGAAGCTAGGTAATTCTGACTAGAGATTATATTGAATCTTTGAAACTAGAAGAGAAAAAAGAACCAGGAGAATCAGCTTCAGGTGCAAAGAGAGAGAGAGAGAAAGAGAGAGTGTCTGCTTTAGAGAAAGGAGAATGACTTTCTCTTTCCATATTCCTTCTCACACTGTAGATCAAAAAAGTAATTGTGAATTGTTTTCAAGTTAAGAGGAGGTGGCTATACAGGTCAAGCTTTCTGATTTCTCATTCAGGGAAAATTTCCATTCTCCGGGGCCTCCGCTCAAAGCCCGACCCTAAGAAAGCTGGGCTCCTGAAGGGCTCCGAAACACAACTGATTTTCTTCAGAGTCCTTTATGCCTGGGGAAGCCAGCCACCGGATCAGACTAATTATTCCCCGACAAAGACATCAGGTTCCTGTTCGCCTCTGCCCGCTTCTTCCTATCAAAGGAGCATTTGGAACAAGCAGGCGTCTGCCAGCCAGGGAAGATCCAAAGACAGGCACGTGTTTGGAGAGAATAACATTTTCCCACATTATTTCCAGTTGGATTTGCTTAAATCTCTCCTGTTTTTACTTCTTGGCGGTGTTGGAAGGTTCACCTTGAGTGATGGCTGGTGGGGGAGTAAAAACACATTCCATGAATTCAACTGAGCAATGGGGGGGGGGGGCAGAGGCGGGCCTGGGAGTCCTGCAAACAAAGAGAATAAAAAAGAGGCAACTTTGGTTTTATTTTGATAATGTTATCGATATCTATGTCCAAATTAGACACGTGGAGGGGGCCCAGTGCACAGGCTGGAGGGGATCACGCCAAAGGAAAATCAATGCTCAGATGAAAATGATTCCAGAAAGTTCTATCCAGCAAGTTGCTTTCATTTCTTGTCTTGGGGTGACCTTAAGAGGATCCCATTCTTTGCAATCTGCCCAGAGTTCCTCCCAGCATCCCTGGGCGTCATGGATGAATCCTAAGGAGAGGCGACCTTTCAGCCAGGGTGACCCAGAAATCACAGAGCCATGAGGAAGCCAATGCAGAGTGACCCTCGTGTGCCGGTTCCTCTTGTCAGCCCTGAGAATGGGAACTCGCCTTCTGAGGTGTGTGTGATGACCAGTGTAGTTCTGCAGATGGAGAAACTGAGGCACGGCTGCACGTGAAGGTGTCACGCTTCTCATAAGCTCATGCAAGTGTGAAAGTCAGGCCTTCAGAACACAGATTTGGATTCTACAGTCACTGGTTTGTAATCTTGGTCAAGTTCCCCCTCTCTTCTCTTCCCCCACCCGATCTCTTCTCTCTCTCTCTCTCTCTCTCTCTCTCTCTCTCTCTCTCTCTCTCTCTCTCCCTCTCTCTCTCTCTCTCTTCTCCTCTCTTTCTTTCTCTCCTCCCCCTCCACATGTGTGCGTGCAAGTGCTCATAAGCATGTATACGTATACATGTCCACCTTGTTTTCTGAGACGGAGTCTCTGGGCCGGCTGACAAGAGAGATGCAGACGGCTGCCATCTTCGCCTCCCCCATGCTAGGGTTACAGAGGTCCTCTGCCAGGCCCAGCTTTTGTATTGGGTGATGGGGATCTGAACTGGGGTCCTCATGCTTGAGTGGCAAGCACTTAACCAACTGAGCCCTCTCCCCAGTCCCCAGAGGGCTGTGTTGAGAATAAAATGGTGGTATATCTCTCATCTCATTACTGGAGATGCTGATGCAGAAGGATCATGGATTCGATGATAGCCTGGGCTATGTAGTGAGAGACAGAGAGACAGAGACAAGCAGAGACTACAGCCCCTGACTGGCACAGAGCAACGGCTCATAAGTGTAAACAGTCTTTTTTTCCTAGTTTCACGAGCATAATAAGTATCCCTTCCCCCTTCCTTCCCCCTTCCTTCCCCTCTCCCTCATCACTCTATCCCAGTCCCTCCCACCTTCCTGTCTGTCTGCTTCTATGGGTCTCAGAAGCTTCCCTCTGGATCATCTGCTCTAGGGGGGTTCAGGGCTCTGTAGCAGACAAGAGACCCTTGGGCAGACCCACTGATAGGGGCCGTTGCTCTATCCGTCTAGCCCTGGCTCCTAAGGTTCCTACTGCTTGGCAATATTTCTCCTGAGATCCTCACTGGTCTCTGGGGACATATTGGTGTGCCAGTCGTTGTGCAGGTCTGGTAAGGACAGGTCTCATGGCAATGAGTTCCTGGCTGCAGCAGCCCTGCCTTGAGTGGATGGTCTTGTCTAGCGGTGGACCTCGCCATCTTTGGGCTCTTACAACAGTCTAGGTCATCAGTGTGCTCGCTTGTGAGAAACTGGCTGTTTTTCTTCAAGGAAACACTTAGCTTCTGTGTGACTTTTCACAAGTCACTTTTGACCTCCGCTGAGCAGCAGCTCAATTAGTGAGAAAGAACCTTTTCCAGTGGTCAACATGTGTCCTGTGGAGAAACCTATAAATGTTTCAATGAATGAGACACATTTTTCTTTTCTTCTCTATTTTAACATCAAGATTAAATCAATTTGTCTCCCCTCAAACCTCCCACCCCTGAGCAAGCTTTGGGAGGGGCCTAGAGTTCACTGTGGAGCCTTGGGCAGGTCCTTAAAGTACCACAAGTCCCCAGACATGTGTTCTACTGTGTCAGCCCTCCCAGCAGCCCCTGCCAGGTGGGCTCCAGCTCCGACCCCTGCCTCAGTTTCCCCATCACACACGACTCTCCCACTGGAATTGGAGTGTCCATTGTAATGTTGAATGATAGTCTGGGCAGACTTCTGTCTGTGGGTGGCTGGGCATGGTCCCCACCCTCGTCATAGACATTGACTGAAGTTCTATATTTTGGTGGCTGATAGAATCTCCTCTCTCTCTGCCTCCGTCCCCTTCAACATGATGGCGTGTGCCCAGTCTCCAGGAGGGCATTGGGCCCACAAGGAACTTCCAGTGAATGGTGGCGCCTCCTTGTGGGAACTCCCTAGTTCCCCTGCTCAGGTCAGCTCCCCTCCCCCGCCCACCTCATGAGCACCATGTCCACTTGCCATCACATCAGTTTCCCTGGCCCAAGATGCCATCCCTCCCGACCTTGATCTCCACCCTCCTCACCCAACCCGGCCAATGTGACTGTCCCACCCAGCACGGTTCCACATATTACACCTCTCTCGGGAACTGCTTCGGGTTGAAGGCACAGCTTGAAGGCTCCTTGGAACTTTCCAGATACCCACGTTCTCCCTTGAGCTGAATCCTCGACCCTCGTAAGAGCCTTATTTAGGGAAAGAAGTGAGCCCAGAATCCACATCGGCTCGGCTCTGTTCATGAAGCCCCGTCCCCGCAACAGGGAAGAAACCGGAGCTTTCCCTGGACATTACGGTCACCAGGAGACATCCTTTCCCCCAGCTGTCAATCATGCAGCCCCCCAGACCCACACCTCACAGCTGGTGCTAATCCCAACCTGCTGCTGGCGCCGGAACTGAATTCCCACCGAAGGGCGTCGCGGGAAAGAGCATGCATTATCGCCGGTGAAATAACAGGGTGCAGAAACCTTTATAAATTGCTACACCAGACGAGGGGGAGGCTAACGTGAACGCTCCGGCTCCTTGTATAACACTCTGTGGGATGTGTTTTTCCCCCTAAGAATATTTTAGCATTAATTAAGATAAACAATGATATATGCCGAAAGACAATTGAATCTGTTCTTGGTTAAAAATGGTCTTGCTGGGTAAAAATAGAAGCCAAATTACAGCATGTAAAGATGCAGGTGGGGGGGGTTGGAATACTGTAAATCTATGACGGGATTAAAATAGAAAGACAAGGCAGTCATAATGAGACCTCTGGGAGAAGGGGGGGCTAAAGGGGACAAGATCTGTCATGTTTAATTTCTCCCCCTCCCTACAGGAGCCACGTCACACATACTTGCCTCTTGTAATGACTGTTTATCACAGCACGGCGGGTGTATGTTTCCCACGAGATAGATGTCCTTTTACCGCTTTATAAGTGACACTTCCTAACTTTAAAGGGCTGACGTCAGGATCGCTGAAGTAGAAATTGGCAGAACCCCCCCTCCATTATATTTCTGCGTCACGTGTGTGCACATGTATGTGCCATGCTGCAGCACATATGTGGAGGGCCACCTGTGGAAGTTGGTTATCTCCCTCCCATCATGTGGGCTCCAGAGATCCCACAAGTGACGAGCAGTACCTTCCCCACTAAGCCAGCTGTCTTTCCACCAGGCGGCCTGGCACCTCTCTAAGCCCCTGCTCTCCCTCCCCCGGGGTGCCTGGCTGGTGGTGTTTTTCATGGCTGCGGGAGGACAAAGGAGTCAGCGTGCACATGTCACTCCTGTGGGTGCCAGGCACTGGGTTTGGCAAGATGGCTCAGCTGGTGAAGTGCTTGCTGTGCAAGCCTGAGGAACTGAGCTTGAGCACCCCAAATCTGAAGCAAGCATGGGGTCACACACAGGATGGGGTCACACACTGATAGGGTCATACACGGGATGGGGTCACACACTTGGGATCCTAGCAGTGGGGAGACTGGGAGACAGGTGAATCGCTGAGGGCTTGAGGTGAGCTAGCCTAGACTCCTTGGTGAGTTTGAGGGCAGTGAGGGACTTTCAAGAGAGAGAGAGAGAGAGACAGACAGAGACAGAGACAGAGAGAGGAAGGGAGGAAGGAAGGAAGGAAGGAAGGAAGGAAGGAAGGAAGGAAGGAAGGAAGGAAGGAAGGAAGGAAGGAAGGAAGGAAGAAGATACCTAAGGAATGCACCAGAAAACACGTGTGGAACCATGCCAAGTGATGGGGGTGGATTTAAGGCATTAGTCTTAACAGCTGTGTGATAGTTCACAACACTGGGCGTTTTCTTTATTCGCCTGTTCGCCTGCCATGGGGAATCTCTTTCCTCCAGTTTTATGTCATTGGAAAGCACCTCAGGATTTCTGGCTTTCCCTGCCCCAGAGTCTGTAGGTGGAGACTTGGGGATCCATCTTCATTTTCTCCCTCAGACCTCAACTTTTAAAATCCAGAAGGCGAGGAATGTTCTCCTTTGTTCTCTCCTTTCCCCCTACGCCCATCCAGAGCTGACAGAATGAACGCAGGAAGAGGGATCAAAGGCTGCTGGAGAAGGAGAAAAGGCTGGCAGGTGTGTTTGGGAGGGGATGAGGTGCCCCCCCGCGATGCACACACCCATATTCACACACATACACATGCACACGCACTTACAAACACACATGTGCACACACTTAAACACACATGCACACATACTTGCACACATGCACTTACATACACACATGTGCACACACTTAAACACCCACACATGCACACACACGCACATGTGCACACATAAAATAAATTAAGAAAACACAGTTTCTTACACATTGCAATGAATTTTAGGCCCATCAGTATTCCCACCGGAACTTGCTCTGGTACCTTGAAGTTCTCGCTGCATGTTTGGGAAGAGGAGGCGTTGCAAGGGATGGTGATTAGGCCACCAGTGTGCACCAGAGGAGAGACTCAGTCCACTGTGGCTGGACAGGCATGGCTGGCTAAAGCTCCATGGAAGCCGAGGGAGAGCTACGGATTGCTAGAGCAGACTGCTAGCAGAAGCAGGGCGGGGCTAACCGTACTCAAAGCCCACCCCCTGTGATGTCCTTCCTCTACCAAGGCTCCACCTCCCAAAAGGTGCCACAAACTCCCCAAATATCCACTAAGATCCAAACACATAAGCCTGCGGGGGACTCACATTCAAACCATGACACAGTAATAGTCGATGAACACTCTTCATAGGGATCATGCAAGGTGGTAGCGCTGCTCAGAGCAAGGCATGCCAGGAGCAGCTGGGAGCTTTCTAACCCATCCTTAGAGACCTTGGTCAGGAGAGTACTTACTGTACAAACATGAGGAGCGGAATTCAGATACCTGGTACCCACATTAAGCCCTGACACATATCTGTAAACTCTAGCACCGGGGGTGGGGGACAGAGACAGGCAGGTCCCAGATCTCAGTGGCCAGGGAACTGGCGAGTTTAGGTTCCAGGTCAGTGAGATATCCTGTCTCCAAAGTTAAAGGTGGAGGGGCTGGAGAGATGGTTCAGGGGTTAAGCCTTTGCCATGCAAGCAAAGGGTCCTGAGTTCAGATCACAGACCCCATGTAAAAATGCTGGGCAGATGTGGTAGTGGCCTTTACTTCTGGCCCTGGAAGGCAGAGCCTGGGAAACTCCAAAGCAAAGCAACAATGAGGAGACTAATCTGTGGTGATTCTTGAAGTCACTCTTAGTTAGGTCTCTATAGTCACACACAGTGCCTTCTTCTGCACACACACACATGCACACACGTGCATGCACACACACACAGTATTATTGATCCCTCTTATTGTGACCCAGCTCATAATAGCTACCTGCTAAAATTTCACCTTGGTGATTAATCTCTAATAATGCATCCTATAAATTTGAATACATTATGCAAATGTAAGATTTAAATATCCACCTTAGCCTTCTCTGGTTCCTGTGGAAAGTGGAATCTCCTGCTTTTAGGAACGGCCTCTCTGTACCTTATTTGCATTTCTAACCAGGGAGAAGGGGTCTCCTTGTGACCTTCTCAATCCCCTGTTCCCCAGGTATGCAACAGGCAAGTCAACACATCCCACAAGCAAATGTGGAAGAGCAAAACCTATACTCCCAAGAATGGCAATGCTCAGAGACAAGTTGTCACGTGCAGAGTAAGACTTTGGACTAGACACCATGTTCTCCCACCAGCTCTCCTGAATGTAGCACCAGACAGGCATCATGGATGACAGATATGACTAACCTGGAGTTTGAAAGGACTAGAGGAAGAGAGACCCCCTCATGCCCATCATGGGGCAGAGGGGTCTTTTGATATAGGAATAAGCATTGTCCCAGGAAATGGCAACCCAGTGGTATTATCAGCTTGATTCCCAGGCCTCCCAATGGATGGTGTGTGCAGTTTCCAAAAGAAAAGGTAAGGTTAGCCAAGAAGGCTTGGCAGAATAGGGACTTCCTTTACAAGTCAACGTGATGTTACCTTTGAAGTTGCTGTTGAGATTATACATGCATACAAAATAGAAAACAAAAAAATTCTTACAATGTACAGAGATAGTTTTTTTTTTTTTCTTCTAAATGGTATCAGGACTCAGGGGTTAAGACTCTGCTTTTCAAGCAGAAAGTCCTGAGTTCAGATCCTGAATCCCATGTAAAAATGCTGGGCGGATATGACAGTGACTTGTAATTCTAGCTTTGGAAGGTAGAACATGGAAAATTCCAGAACAAAGCAAAAAAAAAACAGGTAGAAGCCATTCAGGATGGCTCCCAAAATCACTCTTCGGGCTCCAAAGGCCCATAGTGCCCTCTGACACACACACACACACATGCACATGCAAAAAAATTAAATAAATGGTGTCGGGCTGGATTATCCTTCCATAAAGCTCTTACTGTCCCTAATTCTTTTTTCCCCTCCACTGTAGCAGCAAAGAGATTTTATTTGGCTTATTATTTAAGAAAGGGGTTACAGAAAAGCAAGGTGTGGGAACCCTATTGAGATTTTCAAAATTGTGGCTTTTAGCTGCAGAAATCCTTGCCTAAAGAAAACCAGGGCATAAACTCTACAAAACTCAGAAAGAAAGAAAAAAAACTTGTTATTGGCAGAGAGAAGTTTTCCTTCCTTGCAGAGTTTTTCCCTGCTCCAATGTAGCTCTAGCCTCTAAGGTAAAGGAGAAGAAAAGAGGAAAGAAGAAAGCCAGTTGGCCTGTGGTGAGACAGCCTCAGGGAGGTAAGGAGAGACCCCGAGACCCTTCAGCTTCTCCTGGAACAAAACCTCTTGGCATCCAGGCCAGACACTGCCTGGGAGCCTGGCTGGTCCCTAGGGACATCGGGTCCCTTGCTGTCTTATTATTCAGTGAGATCAGCAAGAAGAAAAGACACAAGGTCCATTTTCCTAGACAGGCTGTTACAAAGTATCTAACAAAAGCAACTTAAGAGAAAGTGTGTTTCCCCTCATAGCCCGAGGTTTCAGTCCATCAGTGAGGGCGGGTAGGAAGGCAGAACACCAGGTGTGAGGCGGCTGGTCACGTGGCATCCCCAGGCAAGAAGCAGGGTGAGATGCAAGCTGGTGCTCTGTTCGCCTTTGTCCTTTTCATTCAGTCTGAGACCCCACCCCATGGGATGGTGCCGCCCCCATTCAGGATGGGTCTTTCCACCTCTGGGAAGCCAATCTCACAGATCTGACCAGAGGGGTGTCTTCTAGTGATTCTATATCCTGTCACTTTGAACTACCACACATCCCCAGATCTCCAGACTCGGTAGCTCTAGAGTATAGTCCAAAAGTTGACATTTCTAATAAATTCCTGATGAGACTGAGGTTGTTCCCTAGAGATCCAATCTGGAGAATCACAAGTTTAAATAAAATATTTAAAGGAAAAACATCTCCATGAATCCTGCTTTCTGAGCATTGCTTCTGCACTTCCCTGCGGTTCGTACTTTATATATATTTTAATTGGCATGATTGTCTATATTTATGGATACAATGTGCTCTTCTGATTCATGTATATTTCATGCGATGATTGAATCAGGCTCAGTGGAAAGGGTAATTAGCATATCCATCACCTCAAATATCCATGGTTGCTTTTTTATTATTCTTTTTTTTTCTTCCCATACTGGAGGTTGATCTTAGGGTCTCCCGCATGCTAAGTGAGCACTCTACTCAGTGGGCTACAGCACCACCCCCCTCATTGTTTACTGTCTATTTTGAAACAGAGTCTCACTAGCGTTCCCAGGCTAGCCTTCAACTCACTCTCTAGCCTTGGCTAGACTTGCAATCCTCCTGCCTCTGGAATAACCCAAGATGCCAAATCTGCCCTACCAGGCCTGGCTAATGCCCCTGATCTCTCTGTGGTGAGGCCATTTGCAATCTCATCTAGACAGCTTGAAGTATTGTCAGCAGCAGTCTCTCTACTGTGAGACAGAACGCCAAGTCTCCCATTCAACTAACATCGCACCCCCTGAACTGCAGGCATGTCCACAGTCACATACAAATGCTGCCCAAGAAAATCAGAATCCGTAGAGGTGAGGTTGGGTCTGAGAGATAGCTCAGTGGCCAAGGTGCACGCTTGCTTGCAAACCTGGCGACCTGAGTTGGATCCTTGAACCCACATGTTGGATGGAAAGCTGTCCTCTCTCCACACGTGTACCATGGCATGCACGTGGGCATCCTCTCTCTACATGTATCTGAAATCAATAAAAATGTCATTTAAAAACAGAGAGATGTTTTAATAAGGCCACACATCTTCTAACAGAGTGAAGGCAGAAGTTGACTCTCCAGTTGTGATCCATCCCATAATGCCCCCAGGTTCCGCCCCACACCTCTGCTGCAGCTGCCCCAGCTAGCAGCAGGGGATGGGGCATAGGGGATGCAGGTCCACTCCAGACCCCTGACGCTGGAGAATACAGATGCTAGGCAGAGACTGACTCCACCTCCCGCCCCCCCCCAGCGCTGCTGGGTCTTCCTCCCACGCTTGCCACCTCCTCCCTGGCCGGCTATTTGGGTAACGTGCTTATCACTCCCCGAGGATGGATTTATCCTGGTTTTACTCACTTCTGGAGCACCGGTCCTGCCCACTTAGTGCTTTAGGCTTTACGTACCATTGCCCCCTGCTCGGCTCTCCCATCACACACAGTCGAGTGCCAATTGCTTTGATTTCTCTCCTTGCCAGGGAATGAAAGGGAGAGCAAATCACCCTCTGGAAGGAAGAGAAGGGGAAAGGCCACCTCCCCCACACCCCCTTCTTCAACATGGCAGAAAAGAACACAGGGGGCAGAGGCCTAGGGTGGGGGAAGCACCTTCTCTGTATGCAGCATCTATGAGACTGAAAGCTGAAGGCTCCACGGCTCCCATCCCTGCTCTCCATTTTCTTGGCGGGAATGTTAATGAGACTGAGAGCTGGGGGTCAGCACCCTGGGCACCCTGCCAAGCATCTCATGCGTGCTTCAGTGCCTCCAAGAACAGAGCTGATGTCCTCCCATTACACAGATGAAGATACTGAGGCCAAAGCCTGGAAGGAACTCTCCGGCTGCCATACAACTAATCCAAGGCAACACAAACCACAGCTGGCTCCCCTACTAGGCAGCCCAGACCTTAGACTCAGCCACACTGTCTCCCAAGGGCACTTCACATTCCCAGGGGCAACTTCTGAGTCAGTTCCATTTACAAGGGTTCCAGAACTTGCTGCGGCATCCTCCTGCCATCCCCACAGGGACCTCGTAACATTCATCCTGTGTCCCTCACCCCTGAAGGATGCCAGCCCCCCCACTACAATTCACTTATGGGGAGCCACATGCAGAGTGTGGACAGGCACCAATGAGTGACCAGACGATCTTCCTCAGGAAGATTCCAGAGACCAGGAGAGGCCTGTATCACCCCCAGAGCTACTATGGAAGAAAGGGGGAGCAAAGCATATTCTAGGCTCCTGCCCCTTTGTCCCCTCCCCACCAAACACTCGAACACATGCGACCACTTGAAACAAAATAAAAAGGCTCCTCATTTCTGCTTGTGCATGCTGAGCCCCAGCCTAAGATTTTAATTGAAGGAGTCAAAAAGATTAAGAACCAAAAAAAAAAAAAAGTAAAACTGCTGAAAATGATCAGCCTTCCTATGTTGCAGACAAGAAATAGATGCCTCATTGGTCTCTACAGCTGGAATACTTTGGGGGTGCTGGGAAGGCTCAAAGACAGCTGAAACTTAACATCTGGCCCAGAGACCCTTGGAAAGCCTTGCTGGTGTCTTGCAAAGACCTCAGTGGGAAAATGCGTCACAGTCCAAATTGGACTCATGGCTCTGGTCACTCTTCTGTCACTTGTAAGGAGTGGAGGGTTGGACATGCTCATGGTGCTGGAGGGTCAGTCTGTAGTCAGGGGACTCATTGCTTTAGGAAAGGCTGGGCATGAACCAGAGAAGGAGGCTGGGTCCTGGGGTCCTTGTCAGAGCATGCAACCATGACTCAAGGTCTTCCAGATAGACTCCACCTCCTCAACTGTCCCCCAGGTCCACTCTGGGGCAGTGAGACCTTAGCAGAGGGCTTGAGAAGTGACACCCTCTCCCAGTCTCTCCAGATCCCTCTTCATCCCATTCTGCTACCCTTCCACTCCTTCCCCTCCCCAAATGCTCATTTTACATAAGGAGGTAGGTAAGAGACTTCAGGGAAGCTGGTGGACTTCTAATTTTCAAGACGTTGCACTTCCCAACTAGGCCAAAGCAAGATGTCTCCAGTGTCCAAAAATGCTAAATGTGAATCCCTAGCTTTCCCCAGTGTCCACACTCTGTGGATCCTGGAAGGGAGCCGAGGAGGCGGCTTGGAGCATCTGTTGTTTTCTTCTTTCAGATTCCTCCCACCCCTTCTGAGTGGGGCTAGTGGAGCTGCCAATCAAATGGCACTGACTCCGTGGGCAGGTCAGGCGACACCGGAAGGCAAATCAGCTTTCTCCCATCCTGCACAGCAATACTGAGCACAAGTACACGGGGACTGAAAAGTGCTCAGGAGTTAGTCACCCAAGACAGTGTCGGGAAAGAGAACCACGGATCCCTGCGCCCAGGTCCCAGAGGAGCGCTGATTGGCACTTGTCTGCATTGGCCTCCCGGTGTTGTCCTTGTAAATGACCCATGGCTGTCGTGCCCTGTCAGATGCTGTTTGTGGTTCCTCATGAGATACCCCGTGGAGAGAGACCTTAAGCAATCCTGGCCACAGGGTAGACGGTGCCCAGCTCTGTTCTCAGAGTGTCAGACGGCAAGTTTGCACTTTGTGAGCTACTTAAAGCTCTGTGTTGAGTCTCAGTGTTGAGACTCAAACAACTTTAGGGGAGAAAGAGATTTATTCAGCTTACGGTTCCTGAGAAGAGACATGGTCCGTTAAAGCAAGAAAGGGCATGGCTGGCTGGCAGAAGCTGGAGGCAGCCTAAGTCATGTCCAACAAGGAGGCTGTGAGCTACAAAACTGCCAACTGCAAGATTTGGAAGTAGGGTAGAGCTAATCTGCCTCAAGGCCCACCCACTGTGGCTCCCTTCCTCCAACAAAGATTTAAACACATTTCAAACTCAGGAACAGGGCTCAGGAGATGGCTCAAGGGTCTTTGTCTTGCAAGCAAAAGGACCCGAATTTGGATTCCAAGATCCCATGTTTAAAAAAAAAATGCCAGATGGATATAGCTGTAGCCCGTAATGCCAGCAATGGAAGACAGTCTGGGAAACCCCAGAGCAAAGCAATAAGGAGGTGAAACATCCAGGATGATTCTGATGTCACCCCTGGGCCTCCACAGGCACACATGCTGAAGTACCTCTTGTGTGCGTGCGCATGCGCACACAGAAAGGTTTCAGGAAGCACGTTGAAGACACGGCAGTAAGAATGTAAGAGCTGCAGAGAACCTTGCGGAAGAGGGGACAGAAAGATTATAAGAGCCTGAAGATCGGAAGGACCAACGATATGCAACATACTCCACACAAGTCAGGGCTGCAACAGCCAGGATGTAGCCACAATGTGACTGGACCTTGCCTGACCTGCACAATGGCTGACATGTCAACAACCCCCCAAAGTCTAGCACAGATCACAGGGGAGAAGGCTTCAGGCAGTAGGATCCTTAGAGACAAGGGGTTAAATAGTCATAATAGAGTTCCCATACTAGCGGGAAGCCCAAGAAGGGGCCCCGATCTATGCCACTGAGTCCTGGACCCTCACTAGTGTAGACGACTCAGAGGGAAATTCAGCGCCCACATAAACAGATGCTCTGGAGGATGGAGGGAGAAAGCAGGAAACACCAAGAGAGGAGGAGGAAGGAAAAAGGGTGAGAGGGAGGGGGGAGTGGGAAGGGAGGAGAGTGGAATGGGAGACAACAGAGGGGAGAGAGGGAGGAGGGAGAAGAAGGGGTTACCTATTGAACTTGTATAATTAGGCAAAAAATGTAATAAAATAAAATAAAAAGTAAGAGCTGGGGGGCCCTCCAAATAATGTCTCAGGACATGACAGAACTGCGGAACTCATGGGTTCACAGGACTGTGTTTCCTTCCAGAAGACCTTCACGAGATTTGGCCCAGGGATATTTTATCATGGACGAGGGAAGATCTCATGAGGCACCCCACCCTCCCTTCAGGACCCCTGAGAATGGATGTGGCTGTGGGAAGGGGAGCTACTTTACTCAGTGGTATATCCACTGATATATCGTCCACATGCCTGCAGGAACCCAGGTTCATACTAATGAACCTAGGTGACATTCAATGGACTTCCCCACATACCAAAAGACATGAAAGCAGAAGGGAGATTGACTGGCTGGGACAAAGAAGGTTTTCAGGGGAAGGAACAGATCATGTGGGTTCAAAATGACTTAAATTCATTGTGCATGGAGCTGTCGAAGAATAACATTTTAAAGATAAATAAGTAAAGCTCTCTGTCTTAACACAATGGCAGCTGTCAAGAAAGGATGCAAATCTACAGACATTCTCCATTCCCTGCAGGATCACTTTAACTGGATCATTTTATGTCCGCGTGGATTAGCCAGTGATCACTGCTTAACAAGCCACCTAAAATTCAGTGGGTCAGAACAGCCGGCTCAGTTGCTTCTTAGGAGATGGTGGATACGCTGGGAGGATCCTATTTCAGGGCAGATCTGTGTTGTGCAGTCATTTGCAGGTCTGGTAAATGGTCTCACTTTGGACTGGCGTCAGGTGTCTTTCTAGGGGTCAGGTGGCCCTAGGATTAGCCCAGGCTTGTCCACATGACAACGAGGCTCAGAAGGAAACAGAGGAACTACTGGAATCCTCCAAGGTCCAGGCTTGGAGCTCCTGCTTCTGGAATATTCTTCTGTGCAAAGCAAGGCATGAAATTAGTTCCAAGTCTGTGCCAACTGTGAGTGGAGTATGGGAAGAGTTATCATGGCTTGGATCTGTGTGTTCTCAGTGGCTTATCATCTGAATGCCCCCCCCCCCAGGAGCATCTCTGGGAGGCTGTGGAGCTTTAAGGATGTGCAGCCTCACTGGACATGGGGTATTTAAAGTTACGCATGTATCCTGTCTTGCTCCCTACTTCCGGCCCACCTTGATGTAACAATCTGTTCCCCACACTGCCGCTGCCATACATAACCCGAGCTGCTCCACCGTTCCTCTCCGCCATGATGGACTGAAACCACCGAGCAAAACAAGTCTTTCTCCTCTTCAGGTGTGTCTGCCGAGTGTTGTGGTCACAGCAGTGCTGAGATAACACAGGAAAGAGCTGACCTCCCATCCAGGGGCAGGGACTGCCACTTTACAGCCAAGTACAATGCAGTAGCCAATGCCGTGGAGAAGGAGCGAAAAAATAACACGGGGCCATTTTTTTCCAACTGTCACATTTCATCTGCGTGTTGCTGATAAACACACGACCAAGCAACTAAGGGGAACAAGAGACATTCTGGTTACGGTTCGCAGTCCAGCCTGGCAGGAGAGCTCATATCAACACCAAGAGCCAAGACAACCGGCCACACAATATCCACGGGGACTGCTGAGAGAAGAAACCTTTTTGCTCGCTAGCATGTCTGTACGCCTGCGTGCCAAAGCCCACCGAAGTACTGAACCAGCTCCTTCCATGGTACCCACCTGCCCAGGAAGCGGTCCCGCCGACTATGAGTCAGCCCCTCCCACATCAATTACATTCCCTCCCACAGGCTTGCTCAGGGCCTGTCTTGACTTTTCATTCGTTACCCTTGTACCCAAAAGCTCAGTCTTCAGTGGTCCAGTTGGCATGTGCAGCTGACGGCTATGCCAGCCATCTTTTAGAGCATTTAAAATGAATGACATTTAACTAATTGGTGACCCAGAGAGGTTCAGTTACTGCTCCACAGGTGCAAATTATTTTAGAATAAGCACTTCTTGTTTATTTGAGAGAGAGAGAGGAGAGGAGAGGAAAGAGACCATGTATATATGCCACGGTGCATGGGGCAAGGTTGCAGCACATCTTTGGAAGTCAGTTTGTTCTCCCTTTGATCATGATGGGACCTGAACTCCCATCACCCAGTTTGCAAGTCCACACTTCACCTGTTGAGCCATCCCACCAGCCTCCCTTTTCATTTCCAAGTCAGGATCTCTCTGTGTCCAAAGGAGGTTGGTTGCCCCGCATGCTGGATGCTGGGGTGGGGTCTTCAGCTGCATTCCTGCCTCTACCCTCTGCTTGCCAACGTCACTGATGATGACTACCCAGCCCAGCGATGACCACCAACACTGTCCCCAACACTGCCCAGCGTCCCCTGGGCAGCCATGTTCAGGCAGTGGGTAGGCACAGCTCAGGAACCAGGGTGACAATGTCCACGTGCTCGGGCCCGAGGCCTGGAGTCTTAGAGAAAACAGCAAACTCCCAAGGGCAGGCCCGTGTGCCCCTTCTGTCTCCTGGGAGAATCAGAACAGCTCTCTTCTTTGGTCTCTCAATCTTCATTTCCCCTGTCCTGAGTCTCCAAGGACTGGGACCTTCAGACAGGATACCCCTCCCCACCAGATACCCCCCCTCCATGGCATCCGATCCGATACACTCAGTACGAGGAAACATTCACCTTACAAGATATCAGCGAACCGTTTTCAATCTCAGTTAACATTTACAGCAGTTTCTCCCATTTGCCAGTCGCCCCGGCGGCATTCGAAAGCATTTGCTGTTCTCTTCTCGGGATATTTTTCAACCGGTGTCAATTAGCACGATGACGGGGGCCTAATAATGATGTATCAGCCACACCAGCACAGCCGGATGGCTCTGTGAGGCAGGCAGGTCACTCACGAGAGCCCAGGCTTGGGCTGTGTCCTGCTCAGAATGCTGGACCTGTGATCTCCCAGGTCTCAGAGCAACTCATTTCTAGGTAAGATTTGACTGTACGAATCCCACTCATAAGGAAGGGAAAACAAGAGATTCTTGCATTCAAATTAGTCAGTGCTAAAAGGCACCCACCATAGGGGTTGGGGATTTAGCTCAGTGGTAGAGTGCTTGCCTAGCAAGCGCAAGGCCCTGGGTTCGGTCCCCAGCACCGGAAAAAAAAAAAAAAAAAAAATCCGTAAAAGGCACCCACCAGTAATAATAGCCCCACCTCTCCTCACAATTGCAGTTCAAACTGACCCTGGAAAGGCCAGCCTGCAAGTTCAAGGTCATCAACCATGAACAAGCCCAAACCTAAAATTTGCCATTTTTTTTCTAATTCCAAGCCTGGTTTCTTTTTATGATTGTTCAAATTGCTTTCCTTTGAAACCATACGTCTCCTCTCCACCCTACTTCAGTTTCTTTCCAAACTACCTGATTCTTCATTGAAATTCACCTTCCATGCACAAAACTCTGGGTTAGGAGACTGTCTCTGCCTTCGGGCATCTCAATGTCTATTAATAATTCTGGGACAAGAAGGTGGGGGAGGGACGAATCCAAGAACAGAACACAGAGAGAGTCCCCTGCATGACGGAACGCAAGCGTGCCTTTCGTCCTCTGCAGAAGCCATTGGAAGGCAAAATCAGGCCTTTCCTAGAATGATGAGAAAGACCCAGGCCCAAGGACTTGGGACTTGGACCCCACAGTATCTTGCACAAGCTAAACACCAACGACAGGAAATTTGATAAATTCAGAAGCAGCGCCACCTGGTGGTCATATGAGCAGAGCCAGCTTGCATCTCTGAGGATGGATTCTGGAAAGAGGTTGTATCCGATGACCCCATTTATGTAAAACCAAAACTTCAGAAAGATGCACAATGATGTGACCTAAAAGAGGGTCCCCAAAACATTAACCCTGATAATACTGGATGACATTTCTACAGCTAGGTTTGAATTTCTGTCATTTAATTTTTTTAAAAAAATGAACATAGACACACTTAACTCATAAAAGCATTCCCCTTCCCCCCAAAAATCTTATTTGCCTTAAAGAGGGAAGAACACAAGAAGATTCTGTGGCTGTCTTGATCCAGAAGAAATCATGGGTTCCTCCTTTGTGTGAACTTCTTAATGAGGATAAAAGTGAGTCAGAATGGAGTTTTGGAGAGGGAAAAAACAGAGAAGAAATGTTTATGTGGACTGAAGAACAGCAGCTGGATCATTAAAAACTAAGCGTGTCGTTCTTACAGAACTGCCAAACACTTTGCAGAGCTGTAATTGGCTGGTTCGCTGGTAAGACGTTTACACCCGTGGCACAGAGTGAGGTTCACAAAACCGTGTTCGTGTGTCTGGGACAAAGTACAATTTGTCACTAAGGTAACAGAAATGCCAAACCTCTGTCATCCTCACCACGCCCCACAGAGGAACTGGTACTGTACCCTAATTAATTGCCCTGAGAGTTGACTTCACTCACTCTCCCCCCTTCATCCATAAGCCCCTGGCAGCAAACCCTGTGTTGGATTAGGTTCTGGATGTGCGAGGCCCATATGGGGCTGGCTGGGCAAACAAGTGGGTGGACAAAGAGATGGATGATACATTGGGAAGCACAGGAAACCTTAACAAATAAAAATAAGTCTTTCTGTTGAAGGAAACCTCCACTAGCCAGATACACAGACCTGGATGTTGAGATAGAAAGACGTGTGCACCCCCCTCCCCCCCAGTTTATAACTTTGCTTTCTGGGATCTCCGTACCCCATGGTAAACTTTGCTTTGAGAAGATGGAAAGGAAGATTCCCAGAAACAAATATTTATCTGCACGCTCCATTCTAAGGACCTCCATGACGTTTCAAGCTGTCCTGCCCCACACCCCACCTGAAATGTGGCTCTTTTTCTTTTCTCCAGGGTATCCACGCCGTGCATGTCATCTGCACATTTGACAGCCAGTGGCCATGTTGGTCATAAAATCAATCGTCCTACTTCCACGGGGCTTGAGTTCATGCCACCCTTCTTTGCTTAAAATAACCCCACAAACAGCGTGGTGCTGCCAGTAACTCAGGTGTGCTGGGGGGGGGGGAAGGGTTGGGGACTGTTTCTCTGAAGGAAAAGGTGAAAGTTATCAGCTAAATAGGAATCAAGGAAAAAATGTTTGCCAAAGCTGCTGAGCTCAATGGTGAGACAATGGCCGACGAGCAGCTAGGTCGCATTGACCCGTTAAGGTTCAACACAAGTGTGCACGCACAGGAAAAGTCATGGAATATACAGGGTTTCGTACCACACGCAGTCGCAGACATCCACTGGAATGTTGGGGTGTGTCACCTCTGCATAAGACCAAGTTCCAAGGAGCTCTGCGTATTCTAGCAAAGTCTGCGGATCTGAGTGCCGGTATTATGGTGGATGTTGACCTTTACGTGGGGATCTCAGAGGGATCAGGACACCCCGAGTTTGGCATAACTGGATGAGTTTGTTACACTGGAAAGGTAAGGTGTGGTGAGTCTTAAACTCCAGCTTGTTTAGGATCACCTAGTAGGATCACCTAGATCGCCAAATAGCAGCTTGAGGTTCAAACCACTAAGCTCCGGCACTAACTTCTGGTTCAGAAGAGCAAGGTGGGGGACCCATCATCCATGTGTCCCCAAGAGATGCTGAGCAGATCTCACTGGGGGGATGCTCTGAAGGGTGAGGACAGTAGCTGGGGTGACGGAGGAGGAACCGAGGCTGCCTACAGCCTTCGAGGACAACGACAGAGGATGGCAGCCAGAAGCTGGGGACAGCCATGTGAACCTTGAGAAGCTTTGGGGGATGCACCGGAGTTGGGGAGGCTGGGGGCCCCTTTTGGGCAAGGGTCGGGACAGGTCCCATCCAGTCCGGGTCATGTAGCTCCGTCCCCAGGAGGAGGAAGTGGCCGGCCAGCATCAGCACCAGCAGAGGCTCAGAGAAGAATTCGCACTCAGAACGCACATCTCATGAGCTCACCAAGGCCCAGGTACCCAGAGATGCCAAAACTCAATTAAGAAGTTTTTGGGAAGTCTTGGCCGGAGAGGCACTTGGGAAGGCCAGAACATCAAGAAGACAACAAGATTGCAGAGATTGGGGGGCAGAAAGAGGGGATGGAAGAGGATGGGAAAGAGACGCTAACACAGCCCATCTTCCACCCCCAAAACAAAATACTGATGTCATCAAGACAAACAGAGACACAGCTACAGCAAGAAACAATTTTGTTCCACAGGACTCCACCCTGGACACCCCCTTCTCCCCTTCTCCCTACAGGAAGATCCCTCAGGGGACGAGCAGCCTTCCCTTGTAAGGTTCCCTGTCTCCTGTCCTGTCGCACAGAATCACTGTAGCTGTGTGAATTGCCATTCAATGCAATACTTCCAAGTCTGGGGGAACCAGGAGAACTTCTGGGTGTCTTAAGGAAACCCCCACCCCCAACATTAGCTTTTCAACAGCTTTCCAGTGCCTCAAATTTCACCATTAAAGATTCATCCCGCTGGCTTAAGGCTCTAATCCCTATTAAATGTAAATCTCCCTGGCAAGCTGGTAGTGCTTGGGGATGAGGTCATACATTAAGCCTTATCTATCACTGACACCTCATTGAAAGCCAGGTTGACAGTCTTTTCAAGAGCCAAGTTTAATAGGGGAGAAGGGAGATAAATGGGAGGGTGCCCGGAGAGTCGGCAGCAAAGGGAAAGATACTAGAGAGATAGGATCGGAAGCTAACATTTATGGAGACATTATGCTAATGAGAAAAAGAAAAATAGCTACCTTTTACCGACTGCTTAAATATGTCAGCTCCGTGCTGTGCTTTTTACATATGGGGAGATAATTTACAGAGATAGTTGTGTGGTGCTTCTTGTTGCTCACGGGTGCTCAAAAAAAAGATCCACAGGGATTCTTCTAGTCCTGCCTTAAAAAAAAGGGGGCCTAACCCTAGTGTTCTGGAACTGTGTTCCTTCACGTTCCACTGGTGAAGATCCAAAATGCCCAAAGCAGCTTGTACCTTGGAGAATATTGGTTGCAAATCACAGGAAGCCTGAAGGTTTGTCTCCAGGGCGCCAGGTCAGGAGGGATTCTGCGGCTCTCCTCCCTTGGGTCTGTCTTGCTCTGTGGTTCACCTCGACCTTGTCCCCTTCTGAGTCAGCTATCATGTGGGCTAGGAAGGGGGTGCCTTGTTAGAAATTGAGGATCTATCCATCTCCTGCTTGGAATCAAGCAACTGAAGGGAGAAAGAGATTCATGGTTTTGTTGATGTCGTTGTTGTTTTGTGAGTATGTCTGTATCAGAGGGCACTGTGTGTCCCTGTAGAGGCCGAAGGGTGACATCAGAATCACCCTGGGTTGCTCCACCTCCTTTATTGCTTTGCTCTGGGGTTTCCCAGGCTCCACCCTCTAGGGCCAGAAATACAGGCCACCATGCCTGCTAGGTGCTTTTACATGGATCTGGAATCCAAATTCAGGTCCTTTTGCTCGGGACACAAAGGTTTAACCCAGAGCCATCCCTCCAGCCCTCGAGGCAGGGTTTCTTATTTTGATTGTAGTTCCAGGGGAGATCCAGTCTACCTTTGTGGGGCACACATTGTGGAAGGTATGAGCACAGAGGTCAAAGTCTGGCCCACATTACAGCAGTCGTGGGGGAGGGGGAGAGAAGCAAGAAAAAGAAAAGGGAGGGGGTTAGGTTAACGGGGGGGGGGGGAATCAAGAGGGTGCCCCCAACCATGTGTGGTCACCACATGGAGGTCCATTCATAAAGAGAAACTAGTATGAGAGAAAGACTTAAGAAAGAGGGGTTTTTCAGAACTGGGAGCCTGGGTGTCAAGGGAGCCTTAGTTTAGCCCTAAGATGGCAGGAGAGACGGCTTGAAGTCAGAGAGGATAGAAGAGAGCTACCAAGACATCATGGCCCACCGAAGTCACAAGGAAAAGTCCAGAATGGCCCTCTGGACAAGGCGGGGCTTTTAAGGTCTCGGACATGGCTAAGGAGTTGGCAGGAGTTGCTGGGGAAATAGAGCAGGAAGGGGGGAGGTTATGTCCTGGGGCCATTGGAGTGAGGTTCACTTTTCCCACCTTGAATAAGAAGTGAGGTGAGGTCACGTGACCTCCAGGCCCATTTCCCCCAGTGATGCACTTCCTGCAGCGAAGCTCCGCCTCCTGAAGGCTCCACACCCTTCCAGGACCAAGTGTCCACACACAGGACCGTCCACCTTCAACCCTGGACACCTCCGGACTCTGACGTCTCAGGGGAGGAGACCACCATGCTGTGTGGGTGGACGGGAGACAGAAAAACGGCGCCAAGAGGAGGAAGAGCTGTGTCGTGACGCGGCCTCCAAGAAACGGCCACCTAGGCAACTCTACGTAGATCCCTGGGCTCGGATGCAGCGCCATGCTTGTGCCCCAGCTGCACAGCTGGCTGCCAAATGCCAGCTTTATTCCTGGCTTTTCCCCGAGCAGCTAAAAATTCCACTGGCAAGAGGCGAGGGGAAACCATAGCGGAGGTGTCTCTCCACCAAAGGGCCAGGTGAGGATCCATGCTGGGGCAGCCAAACCATCTGAGACCTGTTTGCAAGAGCTTTCAAGACAGATAAGAGCCCACATTCTTTCAGGATAGATAATCGGGATGCAGGGTGGGGGGTCCCCCTAAGACACCACTTATCGGGCAGCGCTGGCCAAGAACTCTGCAGTCAGTCCTTAGCTTAGAACCAGATTAGCGACCGGCAGAAGTGCTGGGTCTACTGAGCTCAGTAGCAAAGCAGGAGCCGGGCACCATGCAGAGTGGGTGGGACAGAAGCCTCCCCTACCCCGAGGCCTGGCATTCCAGCCCCTCCTGGATTTTTTTAAATCCTGGCATATGTTCCCTAGACTGTGTGTCTCTGGGGACTAGGTAGGGGATACCCTTAAATATGTCAGTGATTGAATTTCTCAGCATCCTAGTTAACAAGAGCCTAGAGCCAGACTTAATTTGATTTCAAACGAGTAAATTATTTTGGCGTTTCCTGCGTGGGGATGAGGCAGCGCGAACTCGAAGCGGCTCGTTTTGGTCACTGTTGCAGCCGCCCTCATAGTGGCTGCTATTTTCCTCCCGCTGGGGAGGAGGCAGCTGGTGTTCTGAGGGTGTGATCGCTTGCGTGCAGACACACGGCCTTCCTGCATGGAGATTCATACCCAGGTCACTCTGAGTGAATCCCCTTGTCCCAATACACATGCAGTGTCGGTTCGATACCAGTGACAATTGAGGGCTGAGATCTGGGCACATCAGTGAAGAATGAGTAGTAAGCCAAGTCCTGGGCAAGCCTGCAAATGATTACCTAATTGATGCAGGAAGAGCCCTCTACTCCTACAGAGTAAGGGGGCTGGTAAGGACCATCCCTGGGCCTGTGGATAAGATGGAGAGAGCTGGGTGAGTAAACTGACATACTTTGGCATATTGGCATAGGGGCATTCTGGCAAAAGAGAAAGAGAGTTATTCCTCTATAACGGTTACTCTTAAATATTGCTGTGAGAGAACACCCAAAGTCAGATAACTTAGGGAGAAAAGGAGATTTATTCACCTTACAGGTTCCAGAGGAAAGGTAGTCTTCCATGGTGGAGGCAGCGTGGCTGGCTGGCCAAAGCTGGAGTCAGGCCAAGTCACTCCCATCCATGAGGTTAGCGGGTGATAGCTGAAGGCCGGAAGATTCCTAGAGAGTCTTTCTTTTTCCCGTATTCTGTTCTGTGGTTTTTATCTGGTCTGCTACTGGGAGGTTCCGATGAGATCTAGGGTTCCAATCAGATCTACGGCTGGTCTTTGTATTGTAAATGTATTGATCCAGATAATCTCTTCAGGTGGTCTCTGCTGATCTTAGTTAATGCCAGGTGTGTCAGGTTGACACTCAGGATTAACTATCAGGCCTTCTCTTAGCTGGTAGGAACTCTCCTGCCAAGCTGGACTAAGAATCACAAGCAAGAATCAATACTAAACTCCTCATTCCCTTAAGTTGTTTGGTTGTATATATTTATAGACAACATAAACTGCAACATGCATGTTGAGGGAAAAAGAAGAAGAAAGCTGTACGGACATAAATTTCCCTCTCCACAGCACTGCGCGTGGCCAATCGGATCCTGAACTTGCCTATTTTCTGTTCCTACAGTGAAAGACCTGAGGCTGCGTACTTTATAGAGAAGAGAGGTTTGATTTACTCTCAGCTATGGAGTACCAGCAGATTGGAGTTGACATCTGCGGGGCTGTGGGGAGGGCCGTGTGCATGCACGTGCGCATACACACAAACACACACACACACACACACACACACATGTTCTCCCCCTCTCAATTCTCTGCTGTCTGACTGAAGCCACGTGCCCACTCCTTGACCAATCATGAACTCAGATCAGTGATAGACAATGACTCGTGTTGGGTCTCCCCTCCTCTGCTCAAAGTAGGAGACAGCAGCTGTCCCAGGAGAAACAAGGGGTATTTTAGTGCCGGGACAGGGGCCAGATGTGGGCAGGTCACAGCAATAGCTGACTCACGGTGGAGAGCACAGCAGGTCACAGCATGCACGCACACATGCACACGTGCACGCTCCCCTGAGCCAGGCCTCTACCAAGTGTGCAGCCAGCAAGGGGCAGGGGGAGAATAGGGGGATCAAACGTCACTTTCCAGGGCCACTTTCAAAAGACCTTTCTCTGTCAAGCCACAAGAATCAGGAACGTGGTTCTGTCTGTGAATCTGACAGTGAGTCTGTGGGACACGCCGCTGATGTCTTCTTAATGCGGGGGGCGGGGGGACCAGCTCAGTCTAGAGCCCGTAGTGGAAAAACTACCTTGTTCTGCTCCATGTCGCCTCGGACAGGATGATAAGGAGACTTGTGAGTGCTGACGCTCACCTAGCAGAAGCAGCTCGGTTATGCAAATCAGTCACAGGGCATTCCCAGCAAGCTAATGACGTCACCACCACATCATTTCCCCTGATCAACGCATCTTACACGACTGGGTGTAGTAGACACAGGGCCTCTATCTCCCCATCCAGTCTGTATCCTGGAGCCCCGTGTCCCCACCATAGGTCAGAGGGTAAATATTTGGAACTCTTGCACCAAGACATCCCCGGAGAGATTAAATCTCTGGGTTTCAGATTCATCACGTGTGTCCAATAAAATACCTAACGCCAACACTTTAGGGGAGACAGCTGATTTCAGCTCACAGTTGGAGGTTGTGATCCATCACGGGGTGGGGGGGGATTGCAGCAGTAGGGGCTCAAAGCAGCTGGTCACATCCCATCCCTAGCAAGGGTGGAGGGAGATGGTCCACGTGTGCTTCCTGCCAGCAACTCATCCTCTCTATCGTGATACAGTCTTAGGGGATGGCCCCACCCACGAAGGGACAGTGGAAACAATCGCAACGATCTCTTGCAGGCCTGCTCAGAGGCCTGCGTGGCTTCGAGGAAACACCCCGACCCAGGCAGCTTGAGGAAAGGGGCGTTATTTAGCCTACGGCACTGGAGTGGATTGAATATATTAGCTGTTAGGCTTGTTAAACACAAAATAACTCAAGCTGCCCCTCCTTCTCTCTCCGAGGTACGAGATACATGTTCCGACAAAGAACCCTTCACAGCTCCCAGTCTACTTAGACAAAGCAGCTCTGTCCTCCCAAGGACACCACTGCGCAGTCCCATCCTGTCAGTCCTCAGTCCACCTACAACTAAGATAAACCGGCACATTCACCCACTGGGGTGAGCCCCCTTCTCATTCCAGTACTTTTTCAACTACATGACCCCAGCCTATAGTCACATACTCCTGGTCACATGACCAAGCCCTATAAGAGCCCCCAGAAACTAGATTCGCTCTCTCTCTCGCTCTCTCTCTCTCTCTCTCTGCTGCTCTACTTCTCTATTTACAGTCATGCTACATGCTACTTGCCTATTTCGTCTTCTGCTTGTTTGACAGTAAATCTACTTTAGATATGATGTGCTGGCTTTGGTATGACTTTGTATTCTGATCATTCTGAGGTAGGGGGGCCTTCCCCAATGCCCCCCAGAGTTCATGAAGGTGGGTAATGTCTAGAGCAGAAGGGGGGAGAGGAGGCCTGATGCAGGGGACTGCTTCACACCACCGCAGCCGTAGTGGACTATGAGCTGAAATGAGCTCTCCGTCCTGCAAGGTGCTTTCCACAGGGTACTTACCACGGCAACAGGCGAGATGCTCAGACAGCAGGGCCCTTGGCTTGGGTCTGGGTTGGTTTTCTTCTGGGACAGTGTCCTCAGGCTTGAATCTTCTCACTGAGACATCACACAATCTTCCTACGGTGAGGATTGGCTAAATTTTCTCTTTATTTTTACATGTATATGTGAGTGTGGATGTGGGTGTATATGTGGGAGGGTGTAGAAGAGAGCACTTGAGTGTGTGTGTCTGTGGAGGTCCAAGGGTGACCTTCAGAGTCATCCTGGATTGCTCTTCCTCCTCCTTGCTTTGCTCCAGGGTTTCCCAGGCTCTGCCTTCCAGGACTAGAATTGAAGGCTGCCACCATTTCCCCTGGCATTTTTACACAGGATCTGGAGGGATCTGAACTCAGGTCCTTTTGTTTATGAAGGCAAAAGCTTTAACTCCTAAGCCATCAGTCCCAGCCCCAAATTTCCTCCTCTTACAATATAACCACAAGGTTATATTAGCAGCCACCCTAAGGACCCCACCCCTTTTTAACTTAATCACCTCAATAAAACCACTGTCCCCAAAGGCAGAAGTGCTGGGGGGGATAGGACTTCAACATAGGGATTTTCTGGGGAGAAGACACAGTGTATCCCATAATGCCAAGTAGCTGATTGTTGGGAATGTAATTTCTTCCTGCCCACAGCATGATCCCTCAGAACATAAGGAGCCTCCTCTTGGTTAGAGACAGGCATGATCACTGGGTGCCATTAGAGAACAGTCGAGTAGAGAATTGGGAGATCCACCAGTGGTCAGAAACATGGACACAGGGACGGATGCGTGGAAGCACAGTGCTGTCTGAGGGCCTGGGGTAAGGCTCTCGCATCTCCTTCAGTGTTCATGGACTAACTCGTAGGGCATTGTGTTGGAAAGTTAGCCAGATAACTAGAGGGTGTGCAAATAAAATAATTCCTGAATCCCCCAGATACCGTTTGATACAATACATGGCCAACCCAACCTGTTTACTCCTGAGAATGAACATGTCACACGCCAGACCTTTGGGGGAACCTTTATCTTGCAGCTGGAGCCCAGATTGGATGAGGATGCTGGATGCCCATCCACCACCAACATTAGAGCCAGGGGTCTCTGCACCTGGGAATGTTTCCTTGCTCGGTATGACCAGGAAGCTTCCTTCTGGTTAGTGCTTGGGAACATCTGCTTATGGGTTGGCTCATAGAGATGTGTGAGCTACTTGAGCCCATGGGGCTACATCTGAAGAATTCCTGTGGACCCCCACCATGAGGCCTGATGCATGGGAATGCTGGAATCTGGCTAACTGTCCACACTTCCCGACTCTGGGATTCCATGGGACATGTGCGTAGGGTGGCATCTTTATCCCCATCTGGGCAAGGGCACAGGAGTCTCCAGAGGCAAAGGATTCTGATTAACTCCACTACAATGCTGACAGAAATAGACCAAGGCAACGAAGATGTACCCTGGCTCACAATTTCAGGTCACTTCCGTCTATCTTAGAACTGCTCTATCGTGGCAACGGGAGCGTGGCAAGAATGGTAGATCAGGGAGTAGAGGGCTTCCGAGCCAGGAACTGGGCTAAAACTTTCAAGACCTGCCCCAGTGACGCATTTCCTCCAGCCAGACCTCCCGTCCCAAAGCTTCCCTCAAAACAGCACCACCAGCTGGCCAATCAGCATTGGAAACATGAACCTATGGGGGTCACCTCTCATTCAAACCGTCAGAGTCATTTAGACTTCCAGGCAAAGCGAGGCTGCCTAGCACACCCCCCCATGCCCTCACCCCCATCTTTGAGAAGGGAGGCTGGATAGAAGGTTTTCTTTGCCATTGTTATCAGCAGAAAGAGCTGATTCCAGCCAATGTTTGACTTTTTCTAGAAAGACCAGGAGGTTGTTTTTCTTTTGACAAAACTCATGATTACAAAGCACACCACCAAGACGAGGCTTCAGCAGAAATGAAGTGCCGTCGTGTCCTGAGGCTCTCGGACCAAATTGCGTGCGGAATGCTGGCTCGTTTTACCCATCACACGCATCTCCAGCAAACACGGGCCAATTCAGTGGCACGGGGAAGCCATTCCACAGCCGCCTCCCTTGCTCATCTAAAGCAAACAGGGAGACCTCAGAAAGGGGTGCTAGAGCGAGAGTCCCTCTCTGCCTAAGGACTCGCATATGCCTTTGGAACCCGGCAGAAAGGGGGAAGCAGAGTGATGTCACAGATCGGGCCGCTCAGACAAATTCCAAAGAACCTATGAAAAGTGTTTTGAGTTGTGCCTTTTCAAAATCTGCAGTGGGGACTCTTCTGAGAGGAAGCACCGCAAAGCGCTCCTACGTATCAAAAAGCGATGCCAACTTTTGCACAAAGGAGAAAGGCTGCTCAAAACCGTAATGAAATGCCATCTTCACCTTCCTCCGAGTGGCGAGAATTATAAAGTTTGATCATCTCGTGTGCGTGGGGAAAGAGCTCGCTCATGCATTATTCATCGAAGCATAAATTGGCATAATCGCTGCAATGAGAAATTTGTCAATACCCACCAGAATTACAAAAAGGCCCACAGCCTCTGACCTCGCCAACTCATTTCTTGGAATGCGTCGTGCGGATCTGTCTGGGCAGAAGCATCAAGTCAAGATCTCCGGAGTCACAGACCGAGCAAGGGTACCCTGAGACATCACAGGATGCTTATGATGGGGACCGGCTTTTACCAAGCAAGAAGCCCAAGAAAGCGCTGCTGCCCAGAAGTTGAAGAACCAAGACAAGTGGCCGAATAGTTGGAGTGACAGCTGGTGTGAGTCCCGGAGTCTGAAGAGGCAGGAACCAGACATCTCCACGCCTCATCTCTAGAAGACAGAGGCTTCGACGGACTGGATTGGAGAAGCCAACTGCCTTGCTCGGCCCACTGATTTGATTCAAGTACTGATCACTTCCAGAAAACATCCTCACAGACACACTCGGAAATAGGGTTCCATTTGCCCTCCCCTGTTCTAGTTGACACATGCAACCAACCCAGGGCTGGAGAGATGGCTCAAGGGTTAAGTCTTTGTACACAAGCAAAGGGACCTGAGTTCAGATCCCCAGATCTCATGTAAAAATGTCGGGTGGAAATGGCATCTGCCTGTACTTCCAAGCCCTGGAAGGCAGAACCTGGGAAGCCCCAGAGCAAAGCAAAAAAATCCGGGGTGACTCCTGATGTTCCCCTTGAGCTCCATTGGTATACACACTCTAGTGTTCTCTTCTTGTTTTATTTAGTGTGTGTGTGTGTGTATGAGAGAGAGAGGACATTTTGGGTCCCTGTGGAGGATCAAGGATGACTTCAGGAACCATCCTGGATTGCTTCTACTTCCTTCTTACTTTGCTCTGCAATTTCTCAGGCTCTGCCCACCAAGGCAAGAAGTGCAGGCTGCCTGGCATTTTTACATAGGATCCAAGATCCAAACTCAGGACCTTCTGCTTGTAAGGCAGGGTCTTAACCCCTGAACCACCTCCCCAGCCTTCAAGTGTCCTCTTCTACACACACAGAGGCAAAAAAAAAAAAAAAAAAAAGCCCACACGGAGCTAATGTCAGGGAAATGGATGCAATGGCCGCCCACTGCAGTGCTGTCCACAGAGAGAGAAGAGCCAAATATCCATCAAAGAGGTTCCACTGAAGTCATTTCTACTGTATCTCTAGAGCAGACATTTATCCACTGATGGGAAAGTATTCCTTTTAAGTTCACATGTCGATATAGAAGTTTGCAGCATAGAGGACTTTTTTGGCGGGGGGGGGGGAGTGAAGAAAGAAACGAACAACTTATGTTACATTTTGGTGTATCTGTTTATGGAGCTGCAGAATAAAGCGTATACTTACCCGAGGTGGGAAAGGGATGTCTGAGTGTGGTAGTGTCCTTGTTATTGTTGTTTTCGGTGCTGGGAGACGAACCCAGGACCTTGGCACATGCCAGGCATGTCCTCGACCACTGAACTATGGCCTGCACACTCTTTGGTATTTTTTTACTTCGGAACAGGGTCTCACCCAGCTGCCAGGGCTGACTTTGAACTCCCTCTGTATCCCAGGAAGATCTTAAACTTGCAGCCCTCCTGCCTCTAGAGCAGCTGGGACGGCGGCCTGCCCCAAGAAGTTCCGGAAGCTCAGAGATGTTAGATGCTTGCGACTGTGGTCAGGACACTGGCTCCAGGTACCGAAGTTACAACGTTTCCCTTCGCTAGAGAGATGGCTCAGTGGTTAGAGCCTTTGCCTTGAAAGCCAAAGGACCTCGGTTCAGATCCCCAGATCCCATGTCAAAATTGCCAGGCAGCTATGGCAGCAACCTAGAATTCCAACTGTGGGATTGGAGCCTGGGAAACCCCAGAGAAAGCAATAAGGAGGTAGAGCAATCCAGGATGATTCCCGAAGTCACTCTGGGGCCTCCACAGGGACACACACACACTCAAGTGTCCTCTTGTACAAGCACGGAAAAAAAAAAAAAAAAAGGAAAGAAAAGGAAATGTTCCTTGGCAAATATTCCTCTTGTTAAAGACCCTTTTAGAAACTGAAAAAAAAAACCCTTAGACAAGATCAAGCCCAACCCCCTCACTCTAATGGATGAGGAAACCAAGGTCCCGACTGTTTGTACCATGTTTTTTTCCAACAGGAAAGGAGAAACCACACCAAAACAGCTTCATTGACACTGTGCCCTGGTCACAATACTGCGTGTTTCTAGCCCGCTCCCACCCCAGCCCGCTCCCACAGAAGCAGCATAGAAGCGAGGGGACCACGCATCTTTGTGGAGGGGAAGGCCGCCTGGGAAACCCAGTGTCTTCCTGACAGTTGAGACGCCGTCAGGTTAATACCTATTCATTTGCGGTGCTCATTAGAGTGTGTGAAAATATAAGCTGAGTAATTGGAGCATTAGAATTGATTAATTGAAGTAGGCTTTTGGTGAAAATACACCTGGAGCGACTTCTCGGGGTGGGACTGGAGTCTCTGCCAGAGGACAGATACAGGGGACCCCGCCACGGTGGGGCGACTTGCAAGTTCAGGCATAAAGCCGGTCAGACTCCTGCCACCAAACGACTGTATCTGAGTCCCCGCCTCCCAATTTGCAGGTGCCTCAGTTTATAAAGTGTGGCCGGAAGGATCTGATGTGACCTCTAAGGCTGGGGCATCAAAGGCCACACAGCAGCTACGGGACGTCGTTCCATCACCCTCCCAGTCATAACTGGACAGGGAGAAACATAATCTTCCTGCCCATGTTCAGAGGACGCCCAAGCTGCTGGGGCGGGCCACAAGTGGGATCTCTGGAAGATATCCCCAGCCAAGCCACCCTCAGCAATGTCCCATTCCAGTGAGAGACCTGTGCATCGAGAAGCTTCCAGATGGTTCCAGGCTGCATCCATCAGCGTAGCACTAACCTTCCCAGGGGCAGCTCGTCCAGTGCCTGACCCACAGAGGCTGCAGATATATACAGCAGAGCAGTTATTGTCCTCGAGCTACTGAGCTGGGTGGTTGTTCCAGGTCTAAGTGCTGTGGCAGTACTTAGGACAGCGACTCGGCTCCTAGACAGAGCTGAGCTCTGTTCTACCCAGCTTCTCTCCAGAGAGCCGCCCCCCTCCCCCTTACTGGCTGCTCTCTACCGAGCACTGCAAACAAATAGGAGCTAAACTGATGGAGCCTCTTTTTCCACTGCCAGGAAGCCACATTTGGTTTCCCAGGCGACCTTCACTTCTCTGTTGATTCTTTTTTATTGTGAATTCGAGTTCATTGAGAAATGTCTATGGCTTTGAGAAGATAACTCAGCAGGTAGAAGCTTGCAGCACAAGCATGAGGACCTGCTTTCACATCTTCAGGATGTCAGGAATTTCCCATAGAAATTCGAAGCTGGGTGTGACCATGTAGGCTTATAACCCCAACACTGTGGGGAGCAGAGACAGGAGGAGTTGATGCAATTCTAGGTTCAGTGCAAACCTCTGTCTCAGAGGAATAAGGCAGAGAGCAATTGTACCAGTTAGACACAGGTGTCATCCTGGCAACTGAGAATTGAACCAATCTGAGCAAGCCAGCGGGAGATGATCTCATTGACGTGGGAAGGACCCGGACTGTAGTGAGTGACAGAGAGGGGACAGGACCCAAAGCAGAGCAAAGCTACAGCCTCCAAAGGCTCGGTGGCGCGCATCTGCCAGTGAAGCTTCTTGACCAAAGACTCCAGAACCTTCCACAACCAACAGCACCCACCACAGATCAAGTGCACCAATGCGTGAGCTTGTGGGAAACATTTCAAACCCGAGCCGGAATTCTAAATGGGGTGATTTTGCCCTGGGAAGCAACGGTCCTAGCTCAAGACCTGTGGTTGTCACAACTAGTAGCTGAATTAGTGGTTGTGGTTAATGAGGCTGCCGAGCACCCCATGATGCAGAGGGGTCCCCTGACCTGAGCTATTCGCCCCCAGTGCAGTAACATGGAGGTTAAGGAACCTTGCAAAGTTGTGGTTAGTTTGTGTGTTGCTGATAAACCAAACTGCTGAAGGAAACAGAGGGGCTTTATTCTGGCTTATAGCCATCTGGTTACAGTTCTTATCCGGCCTGGCAGGAGAGTTTATATCAATGCCAGGGGCCAAAGGAGCTGGCCGTGCTGCGAGAGGGACAAACCCCACTTGCCAGATGCAAGTCTGTCCAAGCACACCAAAGAATGCCCAGTTACCAAACCAGCTCCTCCCTCTTACCACCTGCCCAGGGACTAATCCCACCCACCGCAGGCTGGGCCTTCCTCATCAATTAGACAATCTCCTGCAGGCTTGCTCAGGGCTTAACTCAACTATTCATTCCTTATAAAACAGCTTGAACCTACAGTCGTCAAATTGGCACCTGTAGTTACCACAAGGACTCCGAGGAGGGACAGATGGGGACACGCAACAATTTTCCAGGAACAACAGTCACTGTGGGGCTTGCTCAGTGTCACAGCCCAGAGATGGTCCCCAGAGAGATGGTCATGGAGAGGGGTGACTTTGCTCTGGGTGCTGAGAGTCTCGCTGGTCACCCCACTGGTCCCCACCTCAGGCTGTCTCTGGGCATCTGGGCAGGAGAGAGGGGTGGAGCGGGAACGGGAATGGCTGCGTGGGACACACTGTGCCTTCCGAACCGGGCACGCACCCAGCTCTCTGTTGCAACGGGCGGCAGATGTGACTGAGAGATGGCTGGGTAGGATCTGTGGCAAGGGCAGAGGTCGAGGACAGCATATCGGTGGATATGTCCCGCGGGTCTCAAAATGAGAGAGCGCAGGAACGACCCCAACCACCCGCTAAAGACTGTGATTATTTGACTGCCTAGGAGATGGTTTAAGAGATACTTTGTGAATTTAAATTTTAATTAAGACAGAAGCCCTTGGAGACCTCTGGGGTTCAAGCATGAAAAAGGCAACTCAAGTGTTGAAGGAAGGAAGGGCTCAGAGGGGCCTGGAGGGATGCGCGGGGCAGGGGGAGACAGGCTGCCCAGGAGCCGATGACTGAGGTCACAGATGGGCTGGAAGCCCCGATAGAGCTCGTTGCTTTGGTGTTCTAGAACGTTCTTTAGAAGAGATAATAAAAAAAACGGGGGGGGGGGGAGGGCAGGTAAGAAAGCTTAACGGTTAAGGCCCCTGCTTGCAAACTTGGAGACCTGAGTTCAATCCCCAGAAGCCCTGTGGCGCATGTGTGTACCTTTCTTTCTCCCACTCCCTTCCTTTCTCCTTCCCTCCCTTCCTCACTTGCACATGAATAAACTATTTTTAAAAATAAGAAAATTATCTGAGTCTCTAGCTCCTTCTGGGTTCCAAGCCTTTCCTAGCAGCATCCAGCAAGGGGCCCTGGAATATAATCATCTCTGTTTCAGTGAGGGGCTCCATGAGGGGCTAATAACAGCTCCCCTGGGAATCTAACATGCCGCACGGAGCCTCCACACCAAGGGAGCTGAAGGCCATTCAAAATAGGTATTTCCCACAGGCTTCCCTCAGATCTGGTAGAAGCATATACTTTCACTTCTTGAAGTTGCCAAGCAAAGAAAACCCATGGTGGAGGAACTCCAGAGTATTTCTCGGCCACCAATTGGGATGGAGAAGAGGAATTTAGTTTACCGATAGTCTGGAGTCGAGATCTCTCTCGAAGAACTTCAGCCCTGAGCTTAGCTTACTGCTGTTTATACTAAAGCAGGACAGGGGTGGAGCAAAAGCGGGACTTTACAGGAGCAAAGGCAGTGGTGATAATATCAGGGGTCCGCAGGGAACACAGACGGGCCCATGGCCAGCGCCAAAGCGGCAGTATGCACAGGTGCAGACCCTGAGGTGGGCTGGTATCTCTGAATGTCCTCACTTAACTTGCCTTTTGGATTTTAGTAATTTTTTTTATCTTAGCATTTGTTAGCAGTAACTCAACCGTTTGCATTTTTTCTACCCCAAACCTGCCCAACTTGAGACTGAAAGAGAGTCCTGGCCAGCGAAAAGTAATAGTATGGTGTCCCAGGAGACTCAAAGCAAGTTATCCTGGAGACACGGGTTCGGGCAGTAAGCCCATGCAGGCAGGTTATGTTGGCGCTGCTTGCTTTCTTTTGTTTTGGTTTCAGTGTGGGTTTGGGTGGTCGACCTGGTAGAAAATATTGACATTTAATTTCCTGTCTATGCCATTTTAAGCGTATATTTCGGGAGTATTATTTAGCTTTCTTTCTCACTGCTGTGATAAAGATATTCTGACCAAGGCAAGTTAAGGGCAGAAGGCTTGTTTTCGCTTACATTCGCAGAGGGATGGAGTCCACTGCGATGAAGAAGGCCCAGTGGAGAAGACACGGGGGCAGGAGCAGGGCTGACTCTCACATCGAGTCCACACTCGGGAAGCAGAGCAAGACATCAGGAAATGGGGCCAAGCTATCAAAACTCAAGGCCAACATGGAAATCACCATCACCCCCCCCTTCCCAAGGCTCAGGGAATCTTGATGTAGGAGGGGATGGTAAGAATGGAAGAGCTTGCAGATGGGGAAGGTGCAGTCAGACAGTAGCCTCTGGTCATGACGGGCTGCCACACCCATGGACTTGCTACAGCGATATGCACTCCCACAAGAGTGTACAATAGCTGACCTATCAACAGTTCACCATGGGGAGGGAAGATCTCAAGAAACACTACACCCCCTGGGAGATTGTTTAAGGCCAATCCAGACAGGAGAAGGGGGGCTTCTTTCCTCGATGATTTATTAGTGTATTAGATAGTAAGGGGGACAAAACATAGAAATTCATTGTGTGCATATATGAAATATCAAAGAATAAAAAATAAGTTTAAAAACTCAAGGCCCATCCCCACTGACATACTTCCTTCAAGTTCCTGCCTCCTAGAGGTTCCGCAACCTTCCCAGACAGCATGAGTTGGGACCAAGTATTCAAACCCATGAGCCTGTAGGGGACAAGTGACATTCAGATCCCAAGTGTGAAACATATTCTCACCATGCCACAGATTTCCATGAGTCATTTTTATAAAACTGATGCTCTACATTCTTTAAATATGAATTCCTCCTCTCTCCTCCCAGTTCCGGCACTCCCCATGCCTAGCTTTGTCTCTGAGATTTTTTTTTTTTTTTGAATGCTATAACGGTTATTTTTAACTATTGCTATGAGAGAGCACCCAAAGTCAAGCAACTTAAGGGAGAAAGGGAGGTTTATTCAGCTTACGGTTCCAGAGGGGAGAAACAGTCTCTCAAAGCAGAGGCGGTATGGTTGGCTGGCCAAAGCTGGAGGAGGCTACATCACTGCAGACATCTTGAAGGCTGAGAGCTACAAGACTGCTTGCTGCAAAGGCAGACTTCTCCTAGAAGTAGGGTGGGACTCATCCACCTCAAGGCCCACCCCTCATGACTGCCTTCCTCCAGCAAGGCTCCACCTCTCAAGGTGCCATGACTGCCAGACACATGAGACTGTGGGGGACACATTTCAAACCACGACAGACGCTTAAGAACTTCATGTCAGACTGGGAAGATGACTCAGGAGTTGAAGCCTTCGCTCCACAAGCAAAAGGACCTGAATTCAGATCTCCAGATCCCGTGTCAAAAATGTTAGGTGGATGTGGAGGCAGCTTGTAATTCTGGTCCTGGAAGATGGAGCCCGAGACACTTTAGAGCAAAGCAATAAGGTGGAAGGGCAGCCCAGGATGACCTCTAACATCACCTTTGAACCTCCACAGGCACACACTCTAGTGCTCCCTTGTACACATGCTCTCATGCACGTGTACACACACAAAAGAACTTCACGTCATTGGAGTCATATGAACACACGTATACACATGTGCACACATGTATACACATGTGCACAGACACACATGAAAAAAAGAGAAAAGGGAGGGAGTGTGGTCAGACCCCCCTTACCCCCGCCAGGACTCTCCTAGATTTGGGTCCTTAGTCTGCAACCACAGCCAAGGGTGGTGTGGCCCAAACTAGCTACTAAGGACAGAAGTTGGTTTGATGAACCACCCCCACCCCTATTGACCAGGAAACCAAAAGAAATCAGGTGAGAGAAACCTGAGTCTCTGAAGGACGCTGCTTCTTGCTGGGAAAGAGCTGATACTGTGTCCGACGCGCACCACACTCCTGAATGAAGACCAGCAAGCAACTCACTGTCTAAGCAAGATGCAGAATCAAAGCAAAGACGGCCATCACCTTCCATGGGGCTCTCCTTTCCCAAGAAGCACGACCTTCTTGAATGTGAGCGCCGGGGGCAAGGACAGTCCACAGGAGGAGGGAGAGGAGGGACAGAGGGAGATGGCTGCGTTTGCATGCACACTTATTCCCTCCCAGAAACAAGCCATTCATCAATGCCCGGGAGCCTGGCTTACTGTCAGAACGCAAGGGCTAATTACATTTAAAGAACAATGGTCTACAAGAGCCAAAAAGACAGGGCCTGTTCAATTACTGGGAAAGGAAGGGGAGGGTCTCTAGCATACAATACTTTGGACATCAGATTGGAGT
This sequence comes from Typhlomys cinereus, assembly GCA_023101885.1. NCBI lineage: Eukaryota > Metazoa > Chordata > Mammalia > Rodentia > Platacanthomyidae > Typhlomys > Typhlomys cinereus. The sequence continues at coordinate 339,957 of JALPQD010000558.1, read as the reverse complement.
GGTTTAATTAGCCATGGCTGGGGACTCTGGACTGGCTGAGGCTCTGGAAGCCATTAGTCACTGAAGCGTCTAGACACGTCATTTCAATGCTACCTTTAAGCGAACAGCTTCGGGGTGTCCGCTGTGTGTCGAACACCATGCTCAACACTCGAGATACAGCACAGTCTAGTGGAAGATGGATGCTTAGGCTCTCTGCGTTAGTCATGATTCTCCGAAGAAACAGAACAAGGGGAAACGGATGAACGGATGAATGGACAGATGGATGGATGGTAGGTACAGTAGTGGATAGTAGTTGATAGATAGTAGACTGATGTTAGATAGTAGATAGATGATAGATAGGTTATAGATATAGAAGATATATAGGTAGACAGATAACAGGTTATAGACAGTTAAGTAGCTGATGGATAGATAGATGATAGATATGTATAGGTATATAAGACTTATAGATAAATAGATAATAAGTTATAGACAGACTGGTAAGTAGCAGATAGATAGATAGATATGAAATATTAATAAAAAACTGTCTTAAGCTTTCCCTCCTCTTCCCCCGAGACTGACATAAGAGGCCCTTGTGGGGAAGCTGCAGGAGTTGAAAGTCCAAGAGCTAAAACAATGATTTCTGCCTTCCATAAGCATCAATCCTTATGGCATCTAATTGTCTCAGTATCCATACCAGCTTCCCTTCCTCAGCAAACACAGTGTATGGCCGTCTGGGAGACTGTCACATTCCTTAGGTAGATCATTGACAAGACAGGGCTCCCGTTTTTTTTTTTCATTTTTTTCCTCTCTTCTGTTTGAACAAGATGTGTATATAATGTGTGTACCCTGTCTTTCATGGCTTCTGGCTCGTGGTTTTTGACCAGAGAGCTAGAGCCTCTAGCTAGAGTAATAAACATCTGCTCTTTGATCAGTATTTGTGTTTGAAGCTTCTGTTCCTGGCAGGCAGTCACCCCATAACATATACACACATACACACATACATACATACACACATACATACATACACACATACATACATACACACATACATACATACACACATACATACATACACACATACATACATACACACATACATACATGAGATGTATAATTAGATGATAAATATGATGATAGCGAGACAGATAGCTAAATAGTGAGATAGATAACTTAGATAATAGATCATACATGTATACATATGTAGATGACAAGAATATGTACGTAATTAATAGATGACAGATGTGAACACAGACACATAGATGTCAGATATAGATAACTGTTAGATGATAGATTTATGATACATGATTGGCTTACCTGACTCTGGAGCCTGCAAAGCCCCACCATCACCCATCTCTAAACTAAAGGCCCAGGAGAGTTGTCGTGAGATTCTTCTAGAAGCTGAGTGCATGTGGACCAGGAGAGCGGAGGGCTGATGTGGCCATGTTGCTCTAAGGGCCTGAGAGCCCACGCTGTCAGCATCTTGTGGCAGAAGATGGCGTCTTGGCTCAAACAAACCCCAGGTCACCCTTTCTTTGGATGACTGAGCGTTGACCTCCATCCTTGGTCTACTGATCCAAACTCTAACCCCTTCCGATACACCTCACAGACAGCAGAAGCCATGTTTTATCAACTGCCTGAGCAGCGTTTAGCCCAAAGTTTAGCGGACAGACACCCGTTCACATATGAGCCCACATTCACGCGCACACACACACACACACACACACACACACACACACACACACACCACATGCATACATCTGAAAAACCAACCACAAAAGACACAAAAATGCCAGAATTTTGCAGAATACTGGAGAAGATTGGGCTGGTCCTTGGGCAGGGTTGGCCGTTGGGAGGAGCACATGGAAATTAAAGAGGAATGTACGTTGCCATCACACACTAAGCCTCCTCTTTTGGGTGGAGTAGCTTAGTCATCAGAGAACATTAAAAGAATTCAAAGGGGCTCCAAAGATCACCTTGGCTCTCCCATTGCACAAGCTGCCATGGTGAGACCCTCTGCCCATTCCTGTGAATGGGCTTGACAGTCAAGGGGTGTGTGCCAGCTAGCAGCGTGGTAAGTGGGTAAACGTGACCCATTGATCCAACACATCCAGACAGGATTTTCTGTCCTCAGCCACTAGGGGAGCTGTGCACCCCAGAGAGCAGCTGTCTCTTAAAAAGGCAGCAGCAGGGCTGGAGAGGTGGCTCAGGGGTTAAGCCTCCGCCTTGCAGGCAGAAGGTCCTGAGTTCGGATCCCAAATCCACGTATGGACACCAGGCAGAAGCGGGGGCGGCTACACACAAACATACAATTGAATAAAATTAAAAAAAAAAAAAAGGCAGCAGCACATGGTCGGCCTGCAGCTCTGAGTTCCAAGCAAGCTGGTCACTGCTGCAGTAGAAGATGTGACTGTCCCAAAGTCTCAGCAACTTTCAGCCAGGGACAGATATCCTGTCCTGGCTTATAAGTAAAATGTCCCTCGCAGGCTTCTGTGTGTGAAGTTTTATGGAACCTTTAGGAGGTGGAGCTTGGCTGAAGGAAGTAAGTCACTGAGGGGCACGAGTTAAGGTTCTATACCCTGACTGCCCTTCTTGTTGAACTTCTGCTGAAGCACTGTGACGCTCCAGCCGCTTGCTTCTGCCGCCAGGCCTTCCCCACCTGCCCCGTCTCTTCCACCATGATGGAATGATCCCTCAAACAGTGAGCCAGAGGAATAAAAAACAACTCCCTTCCTCTTGCAGTTTGCCTGCGTGCTACTGATAAATTCATGGCAAACAGTGTAAAGCAATAAGGGATTTTATTTTCTCTAGGATTGTCCCATTATAGCTCCTCGTCCAGCTTGGCAGGGACATCCACACCAACACTAAAGGCTAAGAGAACTGACCACACCACATCCATATATCTACAGGACTGCTAAGAGAGAGAGAGAGACAGAGAGAGAGAGAGAAAGAGAATCCTCACTTGCCAGACTAACGTGCCTGGCCAGTATAGCAAAGGATGCCAACTTCTTTAATTGGCCCTCTCCATCTTACTCACCTACTAGGGCCTAGTCCCACCCACCATGGGCTGACTCTTCCCCATCAACTAGACAATCTCCTTCAGGCTCGCTTGGGGCTTAACTCAACCTCTAATTCTGCCCAGAACTCAAACCCTCAACTGACACGTTGACTCCTGTCAATAACTATGACACTGCCTTGATTTCCTCCTGTCAGAATATTTTATTGCAACAATAAGCAAGTGACTAGCACGCATCCTGTCTGGCATCTGTCCTCTTACTGTTAAAATTGAGCTAAATGACCCCAAAACTCCTCGCTCCTTTGAAATTGTGCTTTGAAAGCCATCAAAAACATCCCAGATGAAATTTAGTGGACCACTTGTGCAAAAGAAGATGAGAAAATAGGAGAAGACCAACAGGAGGGGGAGGAGGAGGAGGAGGAAGAGGAGAGTGAGATTGGAGACTGGGGTGTGAAATTATCATAAATTCACTCTATTCATGTATGAAATAGGAAAAGAACAGGAAAAGGTCACACTAGAGCTTCGTGCGTGGTTTCAGGCATGTTTCTTTCTTCCAGAGACACAGGTTAGTTACGTACCTTCAACTCGCTGACCACCAACCTGGCAGTCAGTGTTCTAAACTAGGACAGGGGTCAAGATGGGGAGTGAGGTATTGTACAGAAACTCTATTCCGAAGACCCTGAGATTAAATAAAAAAAATCTATAAAGCACAAACCTGCCGCCTTCAGCGGCTTTGGGTATTTATATGAGCGCATTTCCTGATTCAGATTGCATGCTCAAATCAAATTTCCCTGGCTTACGCCTCCCTCAGCAGTTACTTACTGGCAGTTACCTCTCTCTGGAGGGACATCGCAGGGCGGCCTGCAGACAAAATCTCGTTGACTCAGGGAGAGATAAAGGCACTCCAGGCTGCCTTGCAGAAGCCACTTGGTCCTCGGAAGAAAGCGCCCACAGACAAAACTCCGGGCTGCTTTTCAACCTCGAGGATGGGAAGGCAGGATGGGAAGGCGTTCTCTGGAAAAAGCAGAGATGCCCGGGAACTACAAGGGAGAGCTGAGCCTTGTGGGGTGGGGAGGAGGGGACCACCTTTTCTTCACGAGGTTCTTTCTCTGGGACCACACAAGCCGGCAGCCTGGAGCTGGTCTCACCCCAGTGGGATTCAGAGCCATCTCAGGACCACAAGGAAGAGAGAGTGTGATGGTCCTAGGTTCTTAAGTGAGATAAACCCCCCAAGGCAATGCTATGCAGCAGGCAGAACATAGCCCCGGGGTGCACTCTAGCCTTGTCTCAGGTTTGCTTTGCCCCATCTACAGGGGTTCCTTTAGAAGCAGCGTAAATTCATTGCTTATGCCTGAGTCAGGAGTCCTGCCTTATTCCCTTTGTCCCTTAGCACTCTCTGCAGTATACCTCGGCTCATTAACCCTTCCTGGCACCTGCTCTGTGCTTTTTAAAAATTTTACTTATTTACATTGAATAAGCAATAATAATAATATATAATACTTATAAGAATTATATAAATATTTATATGTATTTATTTGAGAGCGAGAAATGCACACATGCACACCATAGCACATGTAGAGGGCAGAGGACAACTTTCAGAAGTCAGTTCTCTCCTTCCTCTACGTGGGCTTGTAGGGATTGAACTCAGGTCTTGCGTTCTCGCCTGCTAAGCCCTCTCGTCAGCCCTGCTTGTTCGCTTTTTGGGAAGCACCTCGGAGTTCTTGGGGGAGGGATAGAGACGGTTCTATGGCAGTTCCATTGCATGTAGGGACAAGTGCCTCATGAGACGTGGGGCACGTTAAGCGTGTGAGTGGGACCTACTGCACACATGGGGTTTAGTCTCCTTTCTCCTTGGCGCAAGCAGATGCCAGGACCCAGCACCTTAGGGGACAAAGGGTTGTCCACAGCAACAGAAGGCAGTGACCTGGGCATGCAGACTTGCTGGCTCACCTGCCAATGCTTGACTCGCTTTTCTTATACAGGAAGTAGTGCCACCCACAGTGGGTAGGTCTCCCATCTCTATCAAACCATCAAGACAATCTCCTGCAGGCTTGCTCAGAGCCTCCTGCATCTGGTGGATCCCTCTCTGCTGTGCTCAGAGTTCCACCTCCTGGATGTCAGATAATGAAAACTAACTGTCACACACGGCAACTATTCCCTTGGGCATGTTGTCCAAGCCCATGGAAACATCTCTGGAAGTTTTGCTGAAATTATCAGTGAGGGAAGGAAAGGGGAGAAAATTTCCAGTAACTTGGCCCTGCAGCACTGGCTACCAAGACTGGATGTGGCAGAATTCAAATTCTGTGCTTGCAACTGACTAGCTGTGCAGTCTTAGGAAAGCTACTGTATCTCTGAGCACAAGGGTCAAAGGCCTCTTTACCTTCCCTTACAGTGTACTGAAAAGATATCATTAAAAAGGTCTGTGAAAAGCATTTTGTAGACAGAAAGAGCTCAGTAATGACGTCATTGGCATTGTGCAAGAAAACATGAACAAAATGGAATATCTGAAGGAAATGAAGGAATTAAAGAAGACAGAGTAAAGATATTTCACTGCTTATAATCTTTATCAGCAACCTCGCGTCCCCAGTCCCCGCATCAATAGCTAATCCGCTGTCATAGTTAGGCACAGGTGTCAACTTGACAGTTGAGGGTTTGAGCTCTCGACACATTTGTAGAGAATTAGTAGTCGAGTTAAGCCCAGAGCAAACCTGCCTGAGATTGTCTAGCTGATGGGGAAGACCCAGCCCACGGTGAGTGGGACTAAATTGAATAAATATGCAGAGAGCTGATTGAGAAAGCTGGCATCCTTGTGTACACTTGGCCAGATATGCTGTTTGGCAAGTAAGGATCATCCCTCTCTCAGCCATTATGTGTGATGGTGTGTTCAGTTCCCTCAGCCCCAGTGTGGTATGAGCTCTTCTGTCAAGCTGGACTGAGAACTGTAACCAGGAATTGTAAGAGAAAATAAACCCCTTGTTCCTTTAAGCTGTTTGATGGTGACTTATCAGCAAATATGCAGGCAAACTGCAACACCTGCTCTTACTGGTTAGGTAAAGTATTACAGAATGTCCCCTTAGCACAAATGTCCTTCAAGTCAACTCTGAAGTCAGCCCCTCTCTGCCTGCCCCCTTCTGCCCCCTTCTCTCTTCCTCTCGCCCTATCTCCCAACACTCAGCACTGGGTTGAACCCAGGGCTTCACTCATGTTAAGCATACTGGTGGCTTTACATGTTGCTTGGATGAAATGTCTGGCCAAAGCAACTTGGGGAAGGAAGCGTTGCTTTTGGCTCATGGCTGGAGGATATAGTCCATTGTGGCAAGGAATGTGTGGCAGCAGCAGGAGTGTGTCACATCTGGTCACATGACATTCACAGTCAGGAAACAGAAGGTGATGGATACTGCTGCTCAGAGAGAGAGAGAGAGAGAGAGAGAGAGAGAGAGAGAGAGAGAGAGAGAGAATCAGAGGACACCGTGTCCCTGTGGAGGCCCAAGGTGACACTGAGAATCATCCTTATTGCTTTGCTCTGAGGTTTCCAAGACTCTGCCTTCCAGGACTGGAATTACAGGGTGCCGTCATATGCACCAAACCTTCTTTCATGGGACCTGGGGATCTGAATTCAGGTCCTTTTGCTCGTAAGGCAAAGGCCTTAACCCCTGAACCATCTCCTGATCTTCCTACTTTTTAGCCAATCAGGACTCCAGACTATGAAACGGGTGGGATTTTAGGGCGGGTCTTCCCACCTCAGTTTACCTATCTACAGAATCCTTCCCAGACAAGCCCTGAGGTGGGTTTCCATGGGATTCTAACCGACGGAACTAACACTCAAGATTAACCATCACCCAGAACAAGTACTGTGCCTCCGAGCTGTGAACCTTCAGCCCCCGAGCCTAACCTTTACAGAGATTCTGGAACGAATGAGGTGACAGATGCAGGAAAATTCAGAAAGCGTATCCTAACCGTCAGCCGCATGACGCAGGACAGAAAAATCCGGACTCTGGAGGAGGGACCGTGTACCCGGCCCGACAGTAGAAATTCATCGAGGAATTGATATGCGCAGTCTGTGATAGTTCTGTCAACTGTGAAGAGGAGAGAGAGTCTTCTTGCAATGTGTGATGTTACAGAGCCCTGTGACATGCAGATTAACAAGAGGTGACGTGCAGTGCAAAGGCCTGGGTCTTCATCATGCCTTCATCCTGTCATGTGCTTGACGCTGCACTGCTGTGAATTTGATCAAATACTGTCCTTTGCGATCAAATAGCTCTCGGCTACACGATTCTCTCTCTCTCTCTCTCTCTCTCTTACACTCTCTCTCTCTCTCTCTCTCTCTCTCTTTTTTCCTCCCTAACTTCTTCCTTCCTCCCTCCCTCCGTGTGAGTGTACATGTGTGTGTACACGCATACATTCACATACATCATGTGACGGGTCAGGGATGTGTTATGTTTCTAAGCAGGCAAGAGATAGAAGGGCTTGAACATGTTCTTGAGAATGTTTATCTGCCTGAAGCCCCCCAAAACAGTACAGTCATTTCATTCTCTAAATATAGCAACATCCGATTTTCCTTTCTTGATATGTTTGCGGCGGCAAAATATTTTGTCTGTGAATATATGCGGATTCCGGTGTTTTTGCAAGTTTTCTTTGCATTTTGCCGGCATAATGTTGTTTGTGGATGTCACGAGGACAGATCACCTGGGACGTCTCAGGCCACCATTTCAGGGGGCATCAAAGATCTCCGGAATGTCACTGAGGCCGACCTCACTCGGGGTTACAGAATCGCTCAACAGCCAGAAGCCAGAGAGAGTATCACAGCCAAGCATCCAATCAAGTTACCAACTGGCACAACAGTATCAACCATCATCCTGTGGATAGAGGTGACAGTTATCTGGTCCTGTGAGCAGGTGAGGGGCGCGGAATGGTGGTCTGAGAAGGGAGCTTACTTCTGGTACCTGAAAGGTCGGGAGAGAGGCCAGGGGTCAAGGAGGAAAATGTGGGGTCTCTGCCTTACCTTCATTATGTCAAGGCTTGGTACTTCCCTTCTGAGAATTTGATAAAATCCTGTTCTTTTCAGTCAAACAGCTCTTGACTGTACCATACTCTTCGTGTGTGTGTGTGTGTGTGTGTGTGTGTGTGTGTGTGTGTGTGTAAGTGTCTTAAGGTATTCTATCAAGGACTGAGTCCTTTCACACTGCAGTGGACAGGGAAATACTTTGTTTTGCATTATAATTCCTAAATCCAAAGAGTCCCAGATGAAAGAAACATCACTTTGCATGCTTTGTTTGTAAGTGGTTATCAGTGATACAGTCAAGTTCTTCCTGACTTTAAGCCCCCATCGCTAGGAGCTAGCCAAACTAAGTATTACAGGACACCCTTGACTTTAGTCTACATGATATCACTCTTTCTGGCAGCTCTGCTATCTACAGCTCGTGCCTGAGCCTGGATATTCTTTGGCAGTTTCCAAGGTGCCCAGGCTCTCTAGCACCACCACCAGGGTTCTTGCCACCTACCAAAAGCTAAAGTGGAATTGAGACTACGGTGTTCTCCACACACACAGCTGCCAGACATCCCTATCTAGGGTCATGGAATCGTCAAACCCCAAGCACAGCCCCACCTTCTGGGAGGAGCATCAGTGGGCTTAGCCTCCTAGAGATCGGGCGCGGTGGAGGGAGGAGGGAAGACTGGAACATCCTGGAAGGACAACGCTTTGGGAGATGAAGGCCCTTGTCATGGCCTGACTGTGAGCTCTCCCCCACAGGCTCCTGCGTTTGCATCCTTGGCTGATGCTGATGTTGGGAAGATTGTGGCACCCTTAGGAGGTAGAGCCTCACGGGAGGAAGGCACATCACTGGGGCGGGCCTTGAGGCTTGGGAGTCCAGCCCTACTTCCTCCCAGTTAGCTCTCGCTCTCTCTGTCTCCTGATGTCTGCAGTGATCTGAACCGGCCTCCTGCTTCTGCCTCCAGCTGTGCCTTCTGCTATGCGATTCCCGCCATAATGGACGATCTCCCTTCTGGAACTGTAAGCTAAATAATCTCTTTTCCTCCTTCAGTTGTGTCTGAGTATTGTCTCACACAGAAAAAAGCCACCCCTGACGGGGTGTGTGTGTGTTGGGTGGGAAGGGGAGGCTGTGTGCTTTGCATGGCGGGAGTAGAGGAGGGATGGGGAGAAGATAGGAATGAATCTGGGATCGGGTCCAAGTTCTGTCAATTCTGTGAGCAGAGGGGACATGCAGACAGCCCTAGGGCAGTTCCACCACGACAGAGTTACGGGGGACACGGCTCTCCCCGTTCTGCTGAAGAGAACTGAACCCAAACTGATCAATGGCCAGACCTCCATTGAGACATCTGCCCTGGGATCTAGATATGTCCACCCACCACCACACCAGCTGCAGAGAGCAAGCATCACTGAGGGGGTTGAGAAGGGAAGGGACCAGTCGCCTTCTGGGAGAACACGTTGGCCACAGACAAACCGAGCCCAGGCCTCTGAATCTGAGGAGACGCTAACACTGAGGAAACAAACAACCTGGCTAAAAATGGGCAGAAAACGCCGAACAGACATTTCACAAAAGATACAGAGAGCCGGCGAGCCCAGGAAGAGGGCATTCAGTGCCATGTGCCGCTGGGGAATTACAGATTAGAATAGTAAAGAGACAGATTCAATACAGCTCAGCGGGTAAGACGCCTGCGTACAAACCTGGAGACCTGAGTTCGATCCCTGGAAGCCCACATGGTGGAAGGAGAGAACTGATTTCCGGAGAGAACTGATTTCCAAAAGTTATCCTCCGACCTCCACCCACACATCATGGAAACATGCATACACTTGCTCGCTCTCTCTTTCTCTCTCTCTCTTCCCAAATATCTATCTATCTATCTATCTATCTATCTATCTATCTATCTATCTATCTATCTATCTATCTATCTATCTATCTATCTCCTCAGTCCTTGAACAAAAATAAATAAAAGTCCAATAGTTTTGGGGTGCCGGACACGTCTGTCAGGATGGCTAACCAACCCCCAAGGCACTGACATTACCAAAGGCCAATGAGGGTGCCAAGCCCCAGCATCTCTCGTTCGCTCCTGGTGAGACTCCCACAAGCCCTTGCAAAGACAGTTTGGAGACTCCTTATGAGACTCCATCACACAGCCCGGCCATCACTATGGTATTGATCCAAATAAGCCAAAGGCTTAGGTTCCTACACAAACCCATGGGGGGGGAGAGGGGTGTGGTCTTTCTAGCCACTCTCTCCATAGGTGTCCAAATCTGAAGTTGCCACCATGTCGTACAGTGGATTTCTGAATCAAAAAGTCATGGCGCAACTGAAGAATGGATTAGGCGATGCGCACAAGCAATGCGCTGTCAAGCTGCTGGAAGATACGGAGGAACCTTAGACACAGGCGGCTAGAGGAAAGAAGCCAGTCTGGAGAGGCCACGTTCTGGATGGTTCCAACCGTATAACATTCAGGAAAAGGGGAACTCTTAGGGGCATTGAGAGGACAGTTTCTCAGGGTCAAGAGGAGGCAACGAAGACCAAAGAGAAGTTTGAAGACCATGGATATTAGAAGACTAACCTGAGGCCAAGGAATGCCTGTAAAGATCCGAATGTAAACTCTAGCAGTTACGTGGGTTTTGGATTATCACAAATGTACCATTCTGCGGGAGATGTTCTGATGAGACAGGTTCTCCACATTTGGGGGTGCAGAACATGTAGGAAATGGATTTCCTCCACTCGTTTTGCTGAGAACCTAAAGTTCCCATAAAAAATAAAATTGGTCATCAATAATAATAGTATCGCAGAGTAGTTGGCACCTGTAATCCCAGCACTGGGGAGTCTGGGGTGGCAGGAGTGGAAGCTCCAGGCTGGCCTTGGTACCAGAGAAAGTTCCAGACCAACCAGAAAGTTCCAGGGGAATGTGGAACAACCTTGCCTCAGGAAAAGCAAAACAGTAGCAATCACAGTAACACAGCAATAATAATTAAGGAGAGAGGAGGAGGAGCCTGGGGCAGGATACAGACCCAGAGTCATCCACAAAGCTCTGCTGCAATAGGTCCATGAATGTACGTCTTACGTACTTGTTGCAGTTTGCCTGCATGGTTGCTGATAAATAACCATCAAATAGCTTAAGGGAACAAGGGGTTTATTTCTTTACAACAGTCCAGTTACAGTTCTCAGTCCAGCTTGATGGGAGAGCACGTACCAACACCAGGGCTGATGGAACTGATCACACCATCACCACATAATGGTTGAAAGAGGGACGATCCTTACTTGCCAGACCAGCATGTCCGGCCAAGTGTACAGAAGGTTGCCAACTCCTTCAACCAGCTCTCTGTGATTTATTCCAGGGCCTAATCCCACCCACCATAGACTAGGCCCACCCCATCAGCTAGATAATCTCATGCAGGTCTGCTCTGGGCCCAACTCAACCACTAATTCTTCACAAATGTGCCCAGAGCTCAAACCCTCAACCGTCAGGTTGACACCTGTGCCTAACTAACTATGACAGTACTCATACTGATTCCTATGGCTGACAGTGCTGATAGACCAGGACCATAACAGACAAGGTTCCTTCATGCCCGATCTTGTATCCCACCCTCTCTGAGTCTGCCTGCTGTGCGTCTCTTTTCCCAGGGAGATGTCACACAAGTGTCTTCACCTGAGAGAGAATGGACAACAGACCAAAGTTACAGCAAAGTCCAACTTGGAGGACTGAGGAATTAAGGCCAGGGGGGTTCGGAAAACTTTTTTAATGGGTCTTAGACTCATGAGACTATGGATAAGGGTTGTTTTCAGGGGCAAGTACAACTCAAGGCAACCACGCTACCCACCCTGGCGTGGGCGAGCTTTTGGAAGCCAACTGGACTTGTCAGAGAGAGCCTCATCCAGATTATGGGGCTGCTATTCTGGACCCCTTTTCTGGCTCTGGGGGGTCTCCTTCCCCAGCAGATGTTCACATCTTCAAGGGGACCTTGGGGAGCCGTGTGTACCTTGTTGGTCTCCAGAACCTCTAAGACTTCCAACCTGTTGGTTTTCCGAGTCTCCTTCCAGGGTGGAATGCTTCAGGTTGGCACTACATCTTCCTGTGGATAGAGCAGGCTGCATCCAAGACAGAATCCTGTGATGTCAGAGGAAAACACCACGCTATACTCTCTCATTCAGGAAGCTCAGAACGTTCGTGAACCTGCCTGGCTAATCCGTGGGACTTCCTGAGGCCATCCCCTTGGCCATGTGGGGCTCCAGTACCTTCCCTCGCCCACATGCCTGTGGCAGATGGAGCATTCACATGGCCTCTTAGGCTCCAAGCACACTTAGGAGGGGTGTGTGACCACAGAGACCCTCCGGGTCATGCAGACATCACTCCTAGGAAATCACAGTATTCTAACTCAAACTTGATTATGCCACTCAGCTTCTTGAAAGCAGCATTTGCTAGGCGCGCAAAAAAAAGCATTCAATTTGAAGAGGAAAAACAGACAAAGAAACACATAGTTAACGCCGAATTGGGACAACCAAGCCCGCAATTAGATTCGAGTTCCTTCACATCCATGACAAGGCTCCTTGGAGCCATCTACAAGAGATGCGACTCGCCTGTCTCCGGCCTTCCATAGCCATCTGCTCCTTTGTGTTAAGCATTGTGATTATGCACAGGCAAAACAATGTACAAACAGACTTCAAAAAGGTCCCATCAGAAGAGGAAAGCAACCGGCCAAAGGCGATTTCATCCGACTCCTGCTCCTGGTCCATTTGACCGGCTCCTTCGTGGACAGTGGAGGTGATGTTGGGAAAATCACTGCCCCCCACCATCGCTTTGCAAAAGGACCTTGCGGTCAGGTGGCAGGATTGCTTGGCTCCTGACTCTGGCTAAAGGACGGCAGTCTTGTTGCTTTCTGACGGTTGAGACTGGGTTTGGTCTGGCCAGTCGAGACCCCGCCCCATGCAGCTCGGGCTGCTGACCTCCTCTGCCAGAATGCTCCCTTCCGTCCGCTGCTGCTGGCTTATTTTGCTGCTGCTCATGACATCACTGTTTTTGCTGCCTTTGGTTGGGCATGAAACAGTCCCTCCCCCACATGGGCCGCCCCCACGTGGGGCTCACACACCATCCATGCAAATGGCTTGGATGGAGTGTGATGGAGCGCATGGATGCGTATTATTGAATCACCAGGTCCACTTTTTGGCACCTGTTCAGGGGGCAGCCTCTCTTTGGGGTCTTCCACCTTGTCATGGTAATGCTGGGTCTACAGAGAACCCCAAGCTCAAGAAAGAAAAATGCAGAGCTCCGGTGAGCTCAGGATGACTTCTCAGGGTCATCAGGGTGTGGGGAGAGCTGCTTGGGAGTCTGAGGGTGGAGTGGAATGCAAGACTGCACAGGGGGAGGGGGGCTTACCGTGCTATAGCACCTCACAGGGACTGTGGCACATGTGCCAAGGACCCCACAGCACCCCTGTGTCCACTGCCATGTCGAGGTCAGAGCTGCCCTAAAAGAAAGTTGCTCTCCAAAGGACTTCAGAAGGCCCGTTTCAAAATAAAAAACTTGGTCTGGGGAGCTGGCTCAGGGGTTACAGCCTGTGCCTTGCAAAGCCAAAGGATCTGAGTTCAGATCTCCGGATCTCACATAAAAATGCCAGGCACATATGGGAGCAGCCTGCAATTCCTGGATTGGAAGGTGGAGTCTGGAAAACCCCAGAGCAAAGCAATAAGGAGGTAGCACAATCCAGGGTGATTCCCAATGTCACCCTTGGGCACACACAGTGCCCTCTCATTTACACACACACACACACTAAATAGGTTGGGGGGAAAAAAACTTAAGTGGGCTTGTGTAGCACATTTGAAACATTCCCAGAAGCACACAGGGACGGGTGGGAAGAGACCCAAGTGATGAACCTGTGTCGTGTTCACATTTCTCTTAAAGTGGCTTCCTTCATGCCAACAAGTTGGCCAGGAGTGGGAAGCCTGCCTTACCTAAAGTGGCCTGGGGACCTCGCTGACCATGCGTAACTAATGTTGGTGATGAAGCATTGATTCAGAGGAACAAGATGTGGGGAAACAAACATGCTTCCCCACATCTCCCCACTACAGATCTGACCCCAGCAAGATGTTCCGGGGCTCTCATATGCTTCTATCTCTATGTTGATTGCCACCAAAAATGTCTCCTGTCCAGAGTGGTTGTGAGAAACCAACTGTATGCATTTGCCAGTACACCACACAAAAATTATGTGTGCCAAGAATAGACAGTTTGTTTCAGTCTGGAGATGGGAAAGGTTTCCCTCCAAGCCCCTCACCAAGGCCACCTAGGCACAGACCCCCAAATCGTCCTTCTTGTCTGGAGCATATGACCCTCCCCAGCAAGTCCCAAAAAGGACCTTTTACATTCTGAGATTCACAGACCAAACCCTCTGGCCGATATCCTTACACGGGCTCCACCTGGTCCTTTTTCATCCTCACGCTCTTTTACAGTGCATGAAGGGGGCGTCAAAAACAGGGCCTGGGCCAAGTGGCACTTCTGACCACCCAAGTGCAATGCATGAAGATTCGATACTAATGAGACTCAAATTTTCCAGGACGGAAGCAGCAGCCAGATGATAAGCTGTGGGTGGGAAGCGACGATCTCACTACCCCGAAGCACTCAGCTAAGACGGGGAAGGCTAAACGTGGAGACCCAGCCAAGGTGCCATCCCAGGGGGCTGAGTCTGGAAGTCAGTTCAAGGGAAGGAAGGGAGGGTTGGGGGCTCAGCCACGTCTTCATGGCAGCAGGGAGGGTTCGACTGATGGGGTGGTATAGGCGCAGTGGGGGGCATGGGCATCTCCATCTCCGTTTTCTGCTAGAAGGGAAAAGAGAGACCCCGACTTGACAGGCAAATAATGACGATGATGTTCATTCCCAAGAAGGATTAGATTGGCTGACCTGGATGGCACACTAGGGAGTGCTGCCATGACAGAGAGAGGTAATGGCCACATTCTTTGAAGGGGGGCTCCAACATCTTAGACTGAGCCCTTGACTGGTCCCCCCATTCCCCTCCTGAACCACCCACTGGACAGATGAGGTGGAACTCATAATGCTCTGGACTGAGCTGGACCGAGCTGGAGAGACACTGTGCCCATGAGATGGGGGCTGAGGCTGGATTTCCAAGTTCACCTCTTCCCCCATCTTAACGTAATGCTCGCAGGGCGAAGAGAACGTACATCTCCTATCTCCAAGCTGCATCTGACTGCGGCTCGTCCTGAAGGATTTAGTTTCACGAATATAAACCTTAGTACACCACAGCTGTGTTATCAGAAGAGGTACACACTCAGAAGGTGGCCCAGGACCTTTAGGGAGACAGCCCTTCACTACTTTGGGTGTTTAGGGGGATCTAGGTGTGGTTCAGGCAGGAGTGACCTTAGTTCTCAGCACTGGCATCTATGATAGATGACATACAGGTGTCAGCTTGACCATTGAGGGTTGGGTGCTGGGAATATTTGTGAAGAGTTAACAGTTGAGTTACGCTCTGAGCAAGCCTGCAGGAGATTCATCTAATTGATGGAAAGGCCCTGTTCAGGGTGGGGGGACTTTTCCCTGGACAGGTGGGTAAGATGGAGGGCGCTGGCTTAGGAAGTTGACATTTTCCAGCACGCTTGGGCAGACAGGCTGTCTGGCAAGGGACATTTGCCCCTTTCTTGGCAGTCCTGTGGGATATGTTTTCCCAAACATTCATCATTCCTTTGTGACAGGAACATTCCAGAGCCTTGCTGCTGGCTATGCTGGATGTGATGTGGCCAGTTCCCTCGGCCTCTGGTGTTGGCATGAGCTCTCCTGCCAAGCTGAGACGATCATAAGCCAAAATAAAGCCCCCTGTTCCCATAAGCCGTTTTGTCATGAATTTATCAGCAGCATGCAGACCAACTGCAACCACATCTCACATCCAGTGTCAGGGGACAAAGATGTGACCCGCTTGCATGGAGAAGACACCTCAAGCACCAAAGTGCCCCGCAGCACCAGCCAAGACCTTCAAAAATGGCACCAAGTCCCTCCCCTGACCAGTCCTATGTACACACCTCCACGGTGCCTGTCTATTTGCTCTCCCTGCAACGCTGCCCCCCAACATGGCCCGCTCCTGAGAGACCGACCAAGACAGCGTGTGCGATGTGTGATCTGTCTTCTCAGAAGGTCGACTTGAGTAGAGCTATGAAAACAGAGAGGAGGGCGGGGGATGGCTCAGCGGTTAAAGCGCTTGCCATGCAAGACGAGAGACCAGAGTTGGAATCCCCAGGTCTCACATAAAATGTTTCGAGCATGGCAGCCCACCTGTAATTTCTAGACCTGGAGGGCAGAGGCTGAGAACAATCTGGCTGGTCAGACTAGTCTCATCAGGAGCTCTGAATCTAGAGACCTGGTCTCAAAGGACAAAGTGGAAGAGTAATCGACATCATCCTCGATATCATTCTTGGGTCCCCTCTCACATGCATGACCACCCCCTGCTCACCCCAACACCCCATACATATATCCACATAAAGGAGAGAGGGAGAAAGGGGGGGGCATGAGCCAGCAGAAGACGTTAAGCGCTAAAAACAATGAGTATGTAGAAACCACACGATTGGTGTAAAGGGCAGCCAATGAGCAGGATGGAGAAGAAAAATCATGGGAACAGACCTGACTTTTAGATTTGTCCCTTTAAATTTGTAACTGTAGCAGGATCTATGTAATACAGCACTTACCATCTCAACCACATTGTCTTTTTTCTTTTGATTGACATTTCTGCCTGGGTACAGCGTGGTGCCGCGGCGCCCTTATGCATGGCATAATCATCTAGGGGGGACACACAGACTTTCCATTGTCCCAAACATTCACCATGTCTCCGTGACAGGAACATTAGGGGGCCTCACTGTTGGCTATTTTGACTGACTGGACGCAGTCTCAAGGCCGTCATCTGCCTCCTGTGTAATGCCTCGCCAGAAGGGTTCCTCCTAGCGACCTGAGACTTAGTCACCAGTCGCCGACTCTCCCTGTCCACCTCTCTCTGGTAAACCACTCACTCTCTGCTCTCTCTCTCTCTCTCTCCCTCTCTGCTTCTAGATTGACTCTTCTAGAATCTACAGGTGACAGAGATACACGCTTTGTTTCCCATTCTGCTGACTTCTCGGGACCTTGTGACCCCCAGTCTGTGTTGCTGTAAATGACAGATTGCAGCGATCTTTTCCGTGACTGCATTGTACTCTATTCGTGTATGTGTGTGGTTTTGTGTGTTTTATTTGGCACAAGCACGTTTTTGGAGGTCGATGCACATGAGTGTGGGGGTGTAAAGAAGCAGCCATGCACATGAGCCTCTGTGTGTGTGTGTGTGTGTGCAGAGGCCGTATCAGGATACCAGGGTCTCCCCCTCTGTTCCTTGAGACAGGGTCTCACTGAATCACAAGCTCACTACTGTGGCCATGCTGGCTGGCCAGGGAGCACTCAGCGTCCTCCTGCTCTGCCCCCCAGCGCCGAGGTTACACCCGACCATGCACGCCTTTTCTGTGGTTGCTGAGAATTTGAACTCAGACCCTCAAGCTTGCATGGCTTTCACCCCCTGAGCTGTCTCCCCAGCCCCTTAACAACATTTTTAAAGTATCTGTTTCTCACAGTGCATTTTGGTTTTCTTGCTTCTACATAATGTACTAAACCTTGTTTCTGAAAGACCCCCCCCCACACACACACACACTGCGTGAGGATAGCAGCAAAGGGGCTGAAGTGAGCAGAGCCGAGTTTGCATCCTCCCTCCACAACTCCGCAGGCACATGCTGCCAGCAGCCAACCACACTTCAGAAGGCTTGACGTCTTCATCTGTAACAGGAAGTCAGGACAGGCAGGACAGCACAGGGACCAAGAGCAAGATCAGAGAGGACAGCCTGCCTCCTAGTGAAGGGAAGCCTTTCCCCCGGGGTCTCGGCTGCCTCCTCTGTGAAATGGGACACCTAGCTGCTCCTCCTTCACAGCACGATGGAAGAACCAAGGACAGTGGCTGTGGTGCGGTCGGCCAGCTGGGGAAGGGGGTCGACAGTCGGGACTTGCGGGGTGGAGGACACGGCTCAGTCAGTATGAGGAGCTTGTCACAGAAGTGTGAGGATCTGCCTTCAAGTCCAAGCATGAGAGTGAAAGGTGGGGGAGGAGGAGGAGGAAGGAAGAGAGAGGAGAGAGAGGGAGAGAGAGACAAACATAGTGATTTGTGATCCCAAGTTCTCTGGCACTTGCTGACTGGCTGAGCCTCATAGACAAATTCCAGATTCCAATGAGAGACTCAGTCTCAAAAAATAGAGCAGATGACTCAAGGGTGACCTCTAGTGTACACACACACACACACACACACACACACACACACACACACACACAGTTTGAAGCAATAAAGCAGTGCTAGCTGTGGACTCTTCAATTGTTTCTTTAGTAGTGGAATCCCCCCTGCCCTGTGCGGAAGCAGGCACCACACTTCCTGTGCCCCCAGGCCATGGCCCAATCTCACCCCACCCTCTCCCTGGTCTTCCCTCTGGCCATAGTCCAAGGTTGGGGTTCAGATGGAAGCTTCAGCTGGGCTCCCCCCTCCCTGTCCCTTCCCAACCGGGTTTCTGAGCAATAAAGGTGGGAGGCCAGGGGCCTGGCATGGGCAGCTCTGGGCATGAATTGGCCACTGTGGGGCTCTGGTCTACGTGTTGTTCCTGTCAAAACAGACAGCCCTGCCTGGAGAGCCCCCCTGAATCCTGGGCCTTCCTTCGCCTTCCGCCCTCCCCACCTGGCTTCTCGTGGTTTTTAATTCACAGGTGTTTTGCTGATCAACCCTGAATGTTGAATCAGTCTCTCTCTCTTCTCTTCTCTGTCTGTCTCTCTCTCTTTCCCTCTCTCCTCTCTTCTCTGTCTCTGTCTCTCTGTCTCCCCTCTCAGCTCAGGACAGCTGTACCCTCCCACCTGTCACCCCCCCATGTCCTGGGAACTCACATTGCATGCAGTCTGGCCAGAGCAGCCAGCCCTTGGGGTGCTCAGTGTGGGGGAGGCAGCTGGAGGAGAGGTTTGCTGAGTGCTGGCCCCGGGCTGCCACCTACCACCCCGCTCGTCACTGTACAGACACACTGGCCGGGCCGCTGCGCCTTGGGTCAACGCCTCCGTTCTGCCCACCAAGCGGGGCATGTCAGCAACTACAGAGAGCCCTGAGCCGTGGGGTCCCACGACTTAGGCGCTGTTCCTTGCTCCTTACAAGGACGGGCTCCTTCATGCAGCACCCCAGGGTCTCGGGAGGGGTCCAGCACCAGGCTGCTGTGTGATGTACACCAAGTCTCTTGCCTTCTCTGTGCCTAGGTCCAAAGCCTGCACAATCAGGCTGGCTGGCAACTGCTTAAAAACATGAATCTGGGGCCAGCAAGATGGCGCAGCCTCTAAGGGGTCCACTCGCAAGCCTGGTGACCTGAGTTACATCCTCAGAAGGAGAGAACTGTTGACTGAAAGTTGTCCTTTGACCTCCCCATGTACCACGACCTGCATCAACATCTCTGTCTCTCTCTCTCTGTCTCTCTCATAAACAATTAAAACTTAAAAGTACAAAGAGATTACAGATCTGGAGAGAGTCACCATGTCTAACTCCCCATATTGGAAGTTGATCTAGAATGTTCTTTCTGGCCACACGGGAGGCGAATGAGTCAGCATATTTTAACTATTTGCGTAAACACATTGGGGGGAGAGTCGAAGGCACCATGCGGCCGCGGTCTCTGCAAAAGAGAAAGGGAGACTAGGTAAATAACCGCACAGCGGCGACTGAAGCCACAATCAAAACAGCAATTAGAATCAATTTTGCAGCCACCATCAAAAAGCCCCACCCCACATCCCACGGGCTTCTTCAAAACAGATGATAAGTTAATTCCCGGCTCCCTGCAACTCACATTGTCTGGGCTACAAAAGAATTCTATAGCCTGCATATCAGTGCGGGTAATTATGCCCCGCTTGGAAAGCTGTGTAAGGAAAGATGGAAGCTGAGGAGCAGGGCAGTCGCTGGCAAAAACAAGATGATGTGAGATGGAAGCTAAGAGGGGAGGGAGGGAGGGAGGGAGGGAGGGAGGGAGGGAGGGAGGGGGGAGAGGGGGAGGGAGGGGGGAGGGAAGGAAGGAGGAAGAGGGGAGGGGAGAGGGAGAAATAGGAAAGAGAGAGGGAGGAGGGAGAGAGGGAAGGAAGAGGGAGAGGGAGGGACGGGGAGGGAAGGAAGGAGGGAAGAGAGAGGGAGGAGAGAGATTGAGAGGGAGGAGAGAGAGAGGAAGGAAAGAAGGAGAAAGGAGGGAGGAAGGAGGGAGGGAGGCGGGAAAGAAGGAAGGAGGAGGGAGGGAGGAGGGAAAGAAGGAAGAAGGAAGGAGGGAGGGGAGAGGGAAGGAGGGAGGGAGGAGGAACGGAAGGAGGGAGGGGAGAGGGAAGGAGGGAGGGAGGAGGAACGGAAGGAGGGAGGGGAGAGGGAAGGAGGGAGGGAGGAGGAACGGAAGGAGGGGAAGTGAGGAGAAGCTGTGAGGGAGAAGGGGGAGGAAAAGGGAAAATGGACTAAAGAGGGAGGTGGGAGGGAGAACACTGCCTATGGAAGCCACGTACTCTGTTCACATAAAGACAGAGTCTCCAACTCGCACCCTTGCTGTTGTAAGCAACACCTGATCCAACCCCTGACAGGAGCAAGGGGTTTCCGTTTATGCCCATGATCCTGGGTCACGGTTCCTCGTGACCCAAGTAGAGCCCAGGGAACTGGCCACGCACACACACAACCAGAGCCTACACTGCGTGCTGCGTGCCAACATGTCAGCTTGCCCCTCTCTCTCTCCTCTCTCTCTCTCTCTGGTTATCCACCAAGCAAGCAAAAGTTGCACTCACTCTAGATGGACTTTTCTCAAATCAGTCATGCAAAAAAGGCAATCTCCTGGACTGTGGAGATGGCTCTGTGCTTCAAACCTTTGACTCACAAGCAAAAAGACCCGAGTTCAAATCCCATGTAAAAAAAAAAAAAAAAACACCAGGCCCAAGGGGTGGCCCACCCATAGTTCTAGCTCTGGGAGGTGGAGCCTGGGAATGCCCAGAGCCAGTTGACTAGTCAGACCAGCTCCAATGAGAGCACTGGGTTTAATTAGAGACCCAGACTCACGACAGCGATAGAAGAGTGATGGAGGGTGATTCCTGGTGTCATCTTGGGCTTCCACAGGCACACACTCAGGGGCACTGGTCTGTACGTGCCCACGCACGCAGATGCAGATGCGCACGCGTGCGCGCGCACACACACACACACACACACACTTCATATGCACATACAGGAAAGAAAAATTTTTAAAAAAGATACTATCCTACAGGCCTGCTCAGAGGCCTTAAACTAAACAGTTCTCCAGAAGTAGCCCAGATAGACCATGAGATGGATTCTGCCTACAGGTGAAAAGATGCAGCCTGCAGGATACAGGGGGCACAGCTCTGTCCAAGGGTCGCACCTGAAATGCTGAAAACCACTAGAAACTCACTATTCGGGGTGTTTCCATTCCATTACCTCTTTGTTGCAACAAACCACGTGACCCAAGAATTTATGGGAAAGGGTTACTGCCAGCTCTCCACACTAGGCCTCAACCTTCCGCTTCAGGGACATCATAGCCACAGACGCCAGCGAACGGGTCAGAGCACATCCACAGTCAAGAGCAGAAAGCAGGGCTGGGGAGACGGCCTGGGGGCTAAAGCCTTTGCCTCGCAAGCAGAAGGACCTGAATTCGGATCCCCAGACCCCATGTAGAAACACAGGGCTGATATGGTGGCAGCCTGTGATTTAGGCCTTGGAAGGTGGAGCCTGGGGATCCCCAGAGAGAAGCAATAGGGAGGGGGAGCAATCCAGGGTGATTCCCGGTGTCACTCTGGGGCCTCCACAGGAAACACACTCAAATGCATTCTTGGATATACACATGCACGTGTGCATACACAACACACACACACACACACATACACACACACACACACACACACACACACACACACACACACACACACGAAGGGGCGAGAGCAACTGAAGGATATAAAGAAAAGTAATGTTCAACGCTTTTTGCTAGCTGAAGATTTGAACCCAGGGACTTCTACATGCGAGATATGCACTACACCACCGAGCTGCAAGCTCAGCCCTTGATACTCACCCTCACTCCCTCCTTTGCTTTCTCCCTTTGTTCCTTTCTCTCTCCCTTCTTCTTCCTTCCACCCTTCCCCCTTGTGCATGCGTGTGTGGTTCTCAATCTTGACCTAAGTGGTAAACATTCTAGCCACGTAGCTACGCGAGCAAAACAGTGCATTTAAAGTTGAACTCTCAGACCCTGTCACGATAATGCTCACGCCTGTCGACTCTGCACTCGGAAGCTGAGGCAGGGGGATGACCTGGAGTCTGAAGACCAGCCTGTGCCCATGAGGCACATTCCAGTCCAGCCTGGGCTACCAAGTGAGACCCTGTCTCGAGACACCAAACGGAAGTAAAAAAAACACGTGGGAAACAAAACTGGCTTGCTTTCTGACATATTTGCTAGATGCCAATCAAAAATTTAAAATTCACTGAAAAACGGGGGGGGGGATACAAAGTGCTAATTTGCCAAAGCCGACAGAATGAAAGAGGATTATCTTCTCTTTATTAAAATTATCTGCTTTTTTTCCAGCTTTTCCCTCCAAGGGTACTATCTGTTCAAAAACAACAACAGTCAAGTTAGTCCTCAGCAGAGCTCAGTGTCGGGGGTGGGGGCGTGCTGTTGTCTGGTGCCTGGGACACTTCGTATGCACGGCCAGTCCCACTAGCTGTCTGGCCGCAGACACATCGCTCTCTGTTCGGGCTTTTCGTCATCCTAAGGGCAACTCAGAACCGGCAGCAGGCAGAGGCTCTGTTCACAGAAACATTCTCCAGAAATCCAAACTGGAATCTGGAGCATGGTCTCCCACTGCACGGTGCTCTGCGACAGTACCTAGAATGCCGGGGATAGAAGCCACAATGCGAGACCTGCATACGCTAGGCCAGCACACGCATTTCAATAGCTGTTTTCTGATATCGATGTTCCGAATGCTGCCTTGGTCTCTTAATGACTGTTCTTAGCAAACAAACTGTGTGCCTTACAATTAGTGACTTTCTTCCTAATTAGGGCTCTTTTTTTTTTATTTTCGATTTTCACATGCGATGACAAAAAAAATTCATGTTTTGCCCGAGAACTAGCTTATTAGTTAATGAGAATGTGTCTAATAGCAGCCTTTTAGATCCCCTGTCAAAACCAAAGGCAGCCCCCGGAGAAGAGAAAGGTTGCTTCCATGATAACAGACAAAATTAATTCTAGGGAGGGGCTGGGAAGGATCGAGAGGAGGCATAATTTCTCCTACAAAGATATTCTTACTGGACTCCACAGTATTGATAACTGTTGAATCTCCATCCCTCCTCCCTATCCCTTTCTCTCTCTCTCCCTCCCTCTTTTCCCTCCCTCCCTCATTTATCTCTCTCTCTCATCTCTCTCATTGTCTTTTCCCCCTCTTTCTCCCCCTCCCTCCCTGTTTCCTTTGCCTCCGAATATACCCATCCCCCAAGATCCCAACAAAGAACAGAGGAGGGTCCATCTCTCCAGTTAAGATCTGATCGTTTCCGGGACTGGAAAGGTGGCTCAGGAGTTAAGCCTCTGCCTTGCAGGCAGAAGGTCCTGAGTTCGGATCCTAGACCCCACGTATAGACGCCGGGCAGAAGCGGGAGCAGCCTGCGTTTCTGCTCCTGGTAGGGCGGAGCCTGTGAATCCTGGGGCAGAGTAAACAAGGAGGAGGTGGAGGCGTCCATGGTGGTTCCCGAATTTGCCCGTGGTTCTACACACACACACACACACACACACACACACACTCAATTGAATAAAGAATAATAATAAAAAAAAGATCTGGTCGTTTCCATCCTTCTAAATAATCAATCAATTGTGAGCATGCTTCATTTTCATCCAGGGTTAGATTATTCAGGTCCACTGCTATGCCCCACCCTACTCCAATCACCCACCCTCGCCCCAATGCCTTGGTTGGCAGAGACACACTGCCCTAGGGCAAATCCACCTGTTCTTTAGGTTTGAATCTTAACTATGGCCTGCCGGGAACCAGATGTAATATCACGCCCAGACAAACATCCCTGTTCTCTTTGGCAGACACGGTCTGCTCCGCTTGGCTGGGCTTGTTAATAACACGGAGAAGGTGAACTTTATCAAAGTGGACTCACTCATCCCTCTCATCTAGCAGCATCTATCAAAGATTTAGGTGCAACCCAAACAATTTACAGCTTAAATATTCATGCCCTCGCCCCAGCCCCGAAATGACATTTAAATTGTGTCTGCGGAGCTGTGTTGCCAGCCTGACTGCCAAGGCTCACTTGAGAGAGCTTCAAAGACTAAGGGGGAGAGAGAGAGAGATGAATGTTTGGGTCTGATTTCCATTTCAGAGATTTACGAGGTGACAAACGAAATCCACTCCTGCACTCAGCCGCCCCTCTGGGAACAGAAACATTGTCCGAAGCCGGTAAATAAGGCAGGTCTGTGGCAGCAAAGCCCCAGGCGGCTGAGATTCTTACTCTGGCAATGTCAAAGCTTCTCGGGTGAGCTCTCTGTAGCGCAGCTTCCCCAACTCAGAAGTCCAGACATCCAGGCCAGGGGACTCTGGCATCCTGCGAATTCTGGGTCCCTGCCACCCCCACAACTCAACAGTAGCCCTCCCTCCAACTGTGAAAGTCAGCACTACTCTAGACCCCCTTGGCTGGGGAGAGAGGGGAGGACATGCTCCCTTGGTCCAGGAGCACTGCTTCTGAGACAAAGGGGTCTGAGTTCTGCTTCATCCAACCTTTGGCGGCTTGACTCACGCAGCTGTGAACGCTATCGTTTCTAGAAACCAAGCATCAGGAAGTTGGAATTCAAGCATGCCTGCCTGAGCGAAGATCCCCAAAACCCACCTGCCTCCACACACCCACACAGGGCATTCATCCTCGGGACCACCCTGAGCGTTTGGTTGGCCAACCTTACGAAGCATTGCCATTGGCTTCCTGAGGGATCTGCTCACCCCATGAGGCAATGATACGAGGGGGGGGAACCGTTAGACACCCAAAGTTTAGAGAGGAGGTGCTTGGTGCTGGGTAGTACATTATCATGAGCCTCGAGGACAGAGCTGGATCCTTGGGGCTCCCACTGTAGAGGAAGACAGTCAGATGAACAGGACGGCAGAGGCTGGAGACAGATCCGTGGGAAGAATTCCTGCACTCAGGTAAGGACCTGGGTTCCAATCCAAAGAAGCCACGTAAAAAGCCAGGCATGGTTGTGATGCAGCCCAGATCCACGGTCAGTAGGAGACACTGTCCCAAAGGAATGTGGTCAAAAAGGACAGAGCAGGACACCTAGCGTCCTCTGGAATCTGCACGTGCATTCAGCTACACACACCTTCACTCACACATGCATATATACCTACTATGCACCATACTCACTATGCACCAGATACACACATACACATGCACACACACATGCATGCACGTACACATACATATGCAAACACACACAACCAATCAGGACACTTTGGAAAGTAATATGTTTAAGAAGAGAGACTTTGGGCTGGAGAGATGGCTCAGGGGTTAAGACTCTGCCTCAAAAGCAGAAAGTCCTGAGTTCAGATCCTAGGTCCCACATGGAAACAGCAATGGCCTGCACTTCCAGCCCTGGTGGGCAGAGCCTGGGAAATCCCAGAGTGAAGCAAGGAGGTAGAAGCAATCTAGGATGATTTCCGAAGTCACCCTTGGTCCTCCACAGGGACACACAGTGCCCCCCTATAAACACACACACACTATAAAGTTTTTTTTAAAGAGAGACTTCTTTTTTATTATTATTATTATTATTATTTATTCAACTGTGTGCATATGCATGTGTATGTGCGCGCGCCTGTGTGTGTGTGTGTATGTGTAGAACCACGGACGAATCCGCAAACCACCATGGACGCCTCCACCTCCTTCTGCCCCGGGATTCATAGGCTCCGCCCTACCAGGACCAGAAGCGCAGGCCGCCCCCGCTTCCGCCTGGCGTCTATACGTGGGATGTGGGATCCGAACTCACGACCCTCCACCTGCAAGGTGGAGGCTTAACCCCTGAGCCACCTCTCCAGCCCAAAGAGAGACTTCTTAAGTTGATGTCCCAGAAGGGAGTGAGGTCACTGGAAGCATCTAGAAGAACCCCTATATTGCTACAGCAGGAATGGTGAATGAGAAGCGACCATTTCAAGGAGAATTAACACTCGGAAGAGACCTAGAAGGAAGATGCCCCAGTATGATGGTTTAAGGATGAGAAGCAGCGAGGGTTGCCAGACTATGGTGAGCGAAGTCTGTGTGCTGGCACAGAGGTGGGGGCACTGAAGCCCATCCAGAGCTCAGCGAGAAGAGATGAGAGGGTCTGCAAATGGAGAAGAGATGATCTCACTCATTGCTGCTAAAAAGGAAGTAGGGGCTGCGGAAAGGGCCCAGGGGTTACAGCCTCTGCCTCACAAGCAGAAGGAGTTTGGATTCCAGATCCTGCGTCAAAAAACAAAATGTCTGATGGATTTGGCAGCAGCCTGTAATTCCAGCCCTGGAAGGCAGAGTCTAGGAAACCACAGAAAAAAGCACTGAGGAGATAGAGCGATTCAGGATGATTCCTGATGTCACCGTTGGGCCACCACAGGGACACTCGCTTTTACACACACACACCACACACACACACACACACACACACACACACACACACACACACACAAGCAAACAAAAATAAAAATAAGTAAGTAAAAGAGAAATACGCAACTAGTCAAATCACAGAGAACCAGATCAGAGATGGCTTCAAGTCAGCTATGAGGCAGCTGAAAGGCCAAGGACCATGGTCCACCTTACCTGGCCGGCCCCCACACCTGAGTAGATAGCTCCTCCCCAGCCTCTTCTCTGAAGGTGTTTAAGTAGAGTCACATTTCTCCTTCCACAGTCACAGCCAGGACCCTCCCCTTCAAAGCCTGCCCACTCCATGGCCCATGTGCTCTATGGATGGCAGGAGACTGTAATATCTGATGTAAAGTTTTTGGATGCTTCAATTTCTGCAAATCAAACAGAGATAGAGTATATGTGTAATATACACATAGAAGCTCACTAGGACAGAAATAGACATTAGTAATTTAATTTTTTAGGGAGGGTAGAGGGATTAGAAAAAGTATGTCATGGGATTATTTCAGCTACTTAATAATATCCTTTTTTATTCCTTCTATTCTTGTTACTTTATTTATCGTGTGTGTGTGTGTGTGTGTGTGTGTGTGTGTGTGTGTATGTGTGTGTGTGTATGTATCAGTGTGTTGCTATAGAGGACCAAGGGTGACTTCAGAAATCATCCTGGATTACTTTTACCTCCTTCTTGCTTCATTCTGGGATTTCTCAGGCTCCATCCACCAGGGCCAAAAGTGAAGACCACTGTAGTTTCCACCTGTTATTTTTTACATGGGACCTGGTATCCAAACTCAAGACCTTCTGTTTATGAGGCAGAGTCTTAACCTCTGAGCCATCTCTCCAGCCCCCTTAATAATATCCTATAGATTCCCAAAACACCTACAGTCAGATCTCACCAGAACTACAGTGTGCTGCTGTGCAGCAGAGGAGGAATGCTTGATGAAAACCCATTCATGGGCTGGAGAGGTGGCTCAGGGGTTAGGCCTCCGCCTTGCAGGCGGAAGGTCCTGAGTTCGGATCCCAGATCCCACGTATAGACGCCAGGCAGAAGCGGGGGCGGCCTGCGCTTCTGGTCCTGGTAGGGCAGAGTCTGTGAATCCCGGAGCAGAAGGAGGTGGAGGTGTCCGTGGCGGTTCGCGAATTCGTCCGTGGTTCTACACATACACAGACAGACAGACAGACACACAGACACACACACACACACACACACACACACACACACACGCACACACACACATGCATATGCACACAGTTGAATAAATAATAATAATACTAATAAAATTTAAAAAAAAGAATCTTATTTAAAAAAAAAAAAAAAGAAAACCCATTCATCTATTGGAAAGTGACCTTACCTATAACAACCACAGTAATTATAATTAAGATTATAATGCTAGGATCCCTGGAGTTCTATTTTAGGAGGTGTTTGGGGAAGAGCCTGATCCAATGAACAAAATGACTAAATTATCAAGTACTATCTCTAGACAACATACAGAAAAAATTTAAAAGAGAATAAAAAAGAGTGCTTTTAAAAATCAAAATAATCTTTAAAGTAATTTATGTATTTATTTGCAAGAGGAGAGAGAAAGAAAGACTGGAGACATGCAGGGTCCCGTGACCGGCACCCTTACCTCGCAATCCTGATAGGTACCAGAGTGGGATCAGCAAGAATTAAGTCAGGCTGGGTCAAGAGGGGATCTTGGAAAAGTTCTTTTACTTACTTATTTTTATTTTTGTTTGCTTGTGTGTGTGGGGGGTGTGTGTGTAAAAGCGAGTGTCCCGGGCTGGAGAGGCGGAGCCCAATCCCTTATATACCATGAAACAGGGGGTGAAGTCTGAACACTACGCAGTGTGATGACGTCAATAGTGACTGCAGATGCAAAATCCACAACAGGTGGGATCACCACCACCAATACAGCCCTGCCAATCCTTAGATATGTTAATAGGCCCTAAAGGCCCCACACATGGTGGAGTAAGAACAGGTCAGGAACAGGGTGATACAATTATAATGATAAAGCTCTGTGCCCGTCCTTTTATTATGCTAATCAATGTCTGGTGGGCTTCCAAAGAACAGGAAGGAATATGTAAAAAACACCTCTGCCTCTTGCGGGAAGGTCAACAGGAGTCAGCTTACGACTATATCGCATAGGCTGGCATCTATGCTGGCATAGGCACAGAGCTATGCTGGAATAGGAGGCACACTGCAACTGAGACCACAAGGGATGCCCTTGGCATCCGTCTTCAAGAAATGGAGATCTCGGGCTTGAGCGTTCCCTACAGAGACACATACATGCATGTGAAGGTCTGAGGACAACTTTCAGAAGTCAGTTCTCTCCTTCCCCCATCTGGGCTCTGGGAATTCAAGGTCACCAAGTGACATGTTGTTTTATCTACAGGGTCATCTCACCAGCCCAAGACAGGGTGCTTTTTGTTCCTTTTAAGTCATATCATATGATTGTCAAAGAGGAAAAACAATTAGAAAACATCTAATATTATGAGCACATCTTTAAAAAAGTTCTTAGTGGTCAGATCGAATGAGCTGCATGGCGCACACAGCAGCTTGGGGTACCCTCCCACATCAGTCCCTCACTCTAGGAGATCATGCACTTGCAATGCAAGAGCGGGATGGGGAGACAAGGCTTATGGAAGGTGGGCGTGGCCCCGCCTGTGGGTTTGAGTAGGTAACGGCAGCAGCAAGCAGGTGGGAGAGTGGCCCATGGCAGAGACCTGGGAAAAGCAATCACAGGCAGAGAGAGGAGGGGAACACCAGGCCTACCCCTTGGGTGTGTATGTATCACCTCTGGCAGGCTGTGAGCCTCTAGACGCTATCATCTGCTAAACTTCACTCCTTAGCAAGTCTGTCTTGTGGGCTGAATGTGGGCAGAATGCTTAGAGCAGAAGTTTACCCATGTAACCCAAAGGCAACCAGCATTGTGTTCTAGGAATGTTCTAGAAAGGCACGTACATTCTTAAGCCCATCCTACTGGAGCAGGGTCTCTAGGGATCTTAGTGTTTTCATTTTTGTTAAATTATCATGGTTGTGGGGCTGGAGAGATGGCTCAGGGGTTAAGCCTCTGCCTTGCAGGCAGAAGGTCCTGAGTTCGGATCCTAGACCCCACGGATAGACGCCGGGTGGAAGCAGGGGCAGCCTGCGTTTCTGGTCCTGGTAGGGCGGAGCCTGTGAATCCCGGGGCAGAGTAAACAAGGAGGAGGTGGAGGCGTCCATGGTGGTTCCCGAATTCGTCCGTGGTTCTACACACACACACACATACACACACACACATACACACACACACATGCATATACCCACAATTGAATAAATAAAAAAAACTATCATGGTTGTTATTAAATTGCTTTCCAATGGAGGGATGGAGTAAACTAATAAAGAACATTTATGAGTCATGAATACATTACCAAGGGCTGGAAATGTAGCTCTGTGGGCAAGTGCTTGGTTAGCATACACAAGGGCTTAGATCTAATCTCCAGTAACACATACTTAAGGGCTAGAAAGAGGGTTCAGTGGCTACAGTGCTTGGAGCTCAAGGACCTGGGTTCAATCCCCAGAACCCACGTGAAATAGCCTGGTATAGAGGTGTGCGCTTTTAATCCCAGATCAGGGAAGGCGGACACAGGTTTGCTGGGCTTGTGACTCAGCTAGCCTAATGCAATCGGCAAGTTTTAAGTCAGGGAGTGAGCCTATCTCGAAAACAAAATGAATGACACTTTAGGAAGGAAATTCAAGTTTGGTTTCTGGCCTATATACACATACACACCCACACACATTCATGTGCACCCCCACAAACTTACACACACATACATGCACACACATGTGCACCCCACACATGCATGTGCCTGCATACTCACATATATATGTGTGTGTGTATATACACACACACATGTGCACCCCCACACTTGAATATGCCTACACATACACATAAACATGCATACAGGTACATGTGTACTCTCACGCATGTACTTTCACACACACACATACAAACAAACATACATACACACACACACACTCAACTTCAGAAAGAAAGGGTACCCCAGTGACCCCATTTTTCCAGTCACATCTCTGTATCGACAAGGCTGTCAGTCAGTGTCCCTCAGGTAAATTTCCCAGCAAAAGTTTTGCATGCATTCTTTTTTTAATATTTCACATTCATATTAAATGTTATATTAATATATATTAGTATTTTTATTCGAGAGAGAAGAGAGATGTACACATATATATCGTGGTACATGGGTGGAAGTCAGAGGACAACTTTTGAAAGTCAGTTCTCTCCTTCTACCGTGTGAGCTACTGAGGACTGAACTCAGGTCACCAGGTCTGTGAGCAGAGGCACCTCACTCACTAAGCCCTCTCGCCGGTCCCTTACACACCTCGTTTCAGGTAATTTCGTCCGTCACTTCTGAGGTAAATGACATCATTCTCAGGTTGCAGCAGTGAGGTTCTGTTGCTTTGACCGCTTGCTGAAAGGCCAGAATGGTGAGACTGAGATGCGCCCCGGCCACGAGACCAAAACACATCTTCGTAGGCTTCAACTCATCTTCCCAACCATGGGTTAAGAGAAGATTAGAAGCAACACTATAAATAATGCAGCCAATGACTTTGTGCATTTTGGAAAATGTTTAAGTGCTGTCAAGAATTTGATAACCAAGCACGTGATAATGAGGCAGAAATAGACCAAAATCATTCTCTGCCACAGACATCGACGGTGTCATGCCCTTCCCCACCTCACCCTACCCGTCAAGTGCTAACAAATGGAAACATTTACGTTCTCCTTAAAGAGATGATTTATCCAAAATGAGATCTTTTCATCCCTCAGGACGTACGCAATATGAGTATATTCATTCCCCAGAGCACAGAAAAAATTAGTCGCCTTTAAAATTTTCAGAGGAGCATAGCTACAGTCAGAGATCCTGGTGAATTTCAACTTGGCTCTATGGTCAGAGCAGCTGTCTCTCCTTGAGCAGGAATTATACGTGGCCGCGGCTTGGTTTTTGTCGTGATTGTTTTAGCTTCTGTTTGCTTCGGTAGCTTTGTATGAGAGATCTATTTGACTTTTTCTGATAAGTGGAGCCTATTTCCAAAATGGCTTTTTCTCTGTGTGGCTTCCTCCTTTGGTAATGGTGGTATTTATCTTACTGTGGGGAACAGTAATAATATTAACAATAATGCCTTCAGGAAACCAGCCAAAAATTTCATGACAAGTCGCCCGTCGTGGTGTTTTACCTGGATCACCACAATCAAGAAAACATTTTGAGTTTAATATATATGAAAAGCTGCTCGACCTCTCCCGCTAGTTAAAGAAAGAAGACGCAGAGACCCTTTCTCAGTTCAGAGACGATATGCTGGGGTGGTAATGGCAGAGCTGCGGACAGTTCCCCTTCTAGCAGTCAGTCCACATCCTCCTTCAAAACCTCCTCTCACTGCAACTTCAGATCTAGACCAAAATCACAGAATCCTGGCGCCCAGATACTTTCATAGTTAAACTGACCACAATCTACTAAGTGAAGCAATTGCGACAAAAAAGTTAGTCCAGATCAAAGGACCCCAATCTGTGAATACCTCACTCAGGTGTTTCTCAAGATCCCCTGGAATGTCTGGCTTAGGGACTCCTCCTCTTCAATTTAGCATTTCTAATCTTTTGGAAGAGCCCAGCATTCACAAAGCTTAGTGGTTATGCAGCTTGCTCCCAGCTCTCTTCAATACCCAGAGAACATGAAAGCCCATCTGGTGAAGCAGCTCTGCTTACCATCACACAATGGCAGAATTAAACTACTCTTCCTTAGAAATCCCTGGGCTAGAGCAAAGACTCGGCAGGTAAGGTCTGCTCACAAACCTCTAGACCTTTGTTTATCCCCTGAAGCCCACATGGTGGAAAAGAACTGAATTCCTCTGACCTCCACCCATGCACGATGGATGTGCTCTCAGATGGCTCAGAGGTTAAAACTCTGCCTCACCAACAGAAGTACCTGAGTTCGGATCCCAGGTCCCATGTAAAAATTGTCAGGTAGAAATGGATATCCAGTGCCCATCAGGATGGAGCCAAGAAAGGTGCAGGAGCAGCAAAACTGAAAAAAAAATCAACAAACCATAATTCAGAAAATCAGAGACTCTACATCAACTACCTGGAACCAGGCCAGCCTAATCTCTCCCCATCCTAAAGCTCAGAGAAATTTGTGGAAGAGGGGGCGGTATGATTGTGAGAGCCTAAAGATGGGGAGAAGCAACGATATGCAAGATACTCCATACAAGTTAGGGCCGAAGTAATCATAATAGACTTTGCATGACCTGCGCAATTGCCAGCATATCACTGAACCCCAAAGTCTAGCATGGATCATAGGCACTAATGCCACTGAGTCCTTACACCTCATCAGAGAGGAGAACCCAGAGGGAAATTTGACATGCACACTAAAGGATGCTCCAGGAATGGTGGGGGGAGCACTGGGAGAAAGGGAGGGAGGGGGGAAAGAAAAGGTAAAAGGGGGGAGAGAGCAAGGGGATTCAGGGAGGGGTGGAGGGAGAGAGAGAAGTGGGGTACTTATCAACTTTGTATGAGTGGAAGAAATAAATTAAAAAAAAAAAGAAATGGCAATAGCCTGCACTTCCAACCCTGGTGGGCTGAGCCTGGGAAATTCCAGAGTAAAGCAACAAGGAGGCAGAAGCAATCCACGATGATTCTCAAAGTCACCCTTGGTCCTCCACAGAGACACAAAGTAATCTCACACACACATATACACTAGATAGGCAGATAGACAGATAGACAGACAGACAGACAGACAGACAGACAGACAGACAGACAGACAGACAGACAGACAGATAGATAGATAGATAGATAGATAGATAAAATGTTCGAAAAACTTTAAAAATATATTTTTTAAAAATAAAAAATCCTCTCCTTTGGGCTGGGGAATGAAGCTCAGAAGAGGACTTGCCTAGTGTGTGTGAAGCCCTGAGTTTCATCCCCAGCATGCATAAAACTGAGCAGGTTACATACCTATAACCCCAGCAACTAAGAGGCAAGAGGATCAAGTCAAGGTCATCCTCAACTACAGAGAGTTTAAGGCCAGCCTGGGATACATGAGACCCTATCTCAAAAAAAAAAAAAAAAGAAAGAAAGAAATGAAATGCCATACCTTGTTTCTATAATCAAGAAAACTGCACAGATAATGTGCCTAAAATGCCCTTTGCTCTTCTCTTGGATCAGGGCAAGCTAGCTGGATCTTCGATTTCAGCACCTTGGACAGTGCATGTAGCCTGGTGCTCCACCACACCAAGTCACACCAAGTCACACCAAGACCACCATGGAAAGAAGAGATGGGAACTTAAAAGAACAGCTTTAAAATATTCACAGAAGGTCTCCACGCCAGAAGGGCATAAGGAAACGCAATCTTCCTTAGCCCATGAGGGCAACAGCATGGCACGTGCTTTCTGAGCCACGAGCTGTGGCCAGCTTTACCTACCCGCAAAGTGTCCCTGAACTCCTTCCAGCTGCCCATCAAGCCCATGTGGCCACTGAGGGACGGGCAAATTTCCCTGTCCTTTAGTTAGGTGGTCAGCAGAAAGAACCCCTACAGGAGATGCCCCTGGCTGTCTGGCAGGGATTTGCGTAAGTCCTCAGTTTGCCCCTTATGCTACGATCTTCAGACACTTACTAGGCTTCCCTAGACATTGTTTCCTTAGCAAAATGAAATTAGGGTAATGCAAGTGTTCCCCTTGTAAGCTCAACTCGTATACAGGTATGTGTCTCCACCATCCCTTTCCTTACCCACAGCTCTAGAATTTTCTCTCTGCTCCCAAATTCTCTGGGCAGCATGATTTGGCCTCACTGCTCTCAGGCTCCAAGTGTTGAATGGTCAATCCTGGGCTACACAGTGTGGTCCTTGAGGGTCAGATTAGCCTTCCTGGGCTCAGAAGAGCACCTCGTCCGATAACCGTGCACATAGCAAGTCCTGTCCACTGAGCAGCTCAAGCCTCAGCCTTGCTTCGTGGGAGCAGCCAATGGGCAAAGACCCTGAGCCATTCAGATGAGCCCATGTCCCACCACTGCATCCCCTCCAGTCAGCCTCACTTGGGCTCTCGCTCCTCCTCAGATACATCGAGAACACATTTACACTTGCTCTCGGCTCCTCCACTGCTCTTCCTAAAGGCGCTCTCCAACTGCACCTTGGCGATCTTGTTCAAAGATCCCCTCCCTCCAGGAGATCTTTGTTGACCACCCTACTTTCAAGAAAACTGTCTTCTTTCTTCCACCTCTTTCCTATTCCCTCCTCCTCTTCCTTCTTCTTTTCTCTTTCTTCTTCTTTCTTTTTTTTTTCTTTCTGCTTGTCAAAGTTTGAAAATGAATTGTCCAAGCCAGGCACTGTGTCTGAACGCTTGATCCTCTGCTGGTAGTGCTATTTGGGAAATTTGTGGAACGTTTAGGAGGTGGGGACTTGTTGGAGGAAGTATGTCACTGAGAGTTGGATAAGCCGCCTCCACTTTGTTCTCTTTCTCTCTCTCTCCTCAGTATGACTGCAAGACCATAGTCAGCCTCCTGCTTTAGCCACCATGTGCTCTCTGCCATAATGGACTCTATCTCCTCTGAACCATAAGCCAAACAATAACCCTTTTCTCCCTTAAGTGGCTTGGGTCAGAGTCATTTATCACAGCAAAGAAGAGTCTCTGAAACACTCCTTCTCTCTCCTTCCCTCCATGCCTCTTTTATTTAATATTTTCATTTATGCACTGACAGTGAATGATGCATATCATGTGTATCAACATATTGACCTCCCAGTCCCCTTGACTCCCCCTCACATACACATACATGTTCTCCCTTCATGTCCTGCTGTTGTTAATAACCATGGGTACTGCCCGCATCCACATGGGTGTGGAGCATTTCACTAGAGCACAGGCAACCTACCAGCAGTCACACCACCTAAGAAAAATGACCCTCCCTCCCCAGCAGCCATCAACTGCCATCAACTGCCACTAGCTTCTGGGTTAGTGTGGACCCCTCCCCCATCCATGCTGGAAGGTTGAGCGGCTGGATCTTGTGCAGGTGACCACAGCTGCTGTGAGTTCATGAGCCCAGTAGCCCTGTCACATCCAGAAGACAGTTTCACAGTACTCCTTCCCATCCTCTGACCCTTA
The DNA here is from genome assembly GCA_023101885.1 of Typhlomys cinereus. NCBI lineage: Eukaryota > Metazoa > Chordata > Mammalia > Rodentia > Platacanthomyidae > Typhlomys > Typhlomys cinereus. The sequence goes on along the minus strand of JALPQD010000558.1, from coordinate 304,155 downwards.
TATAAGTCTTTCTGCCCCCTCTTCCACAATGTTCCCCGAGCCCTGGCGATGGAGGGTGGATATAGTTGCTCCACTGAGAGCTGAGGATGCAGGAGCTATTATTCCAGCACTTTAGCCAGTTGGAAGTCTCTGCATTAACCACTGCCCAGTGCAAAAAGCAGCTGCAAGATGGTGAGAGAGAGAGAGAGAAAAGAGAGAGAGAGGAGAGCAGCCCTAATCTACGGGTATGAACCTAAACACTAAGATGGCAATTTCTTTCTTCTTCTTCCTCCCTCCTTTCCTTTCCATGACTTTCTGCAGCAAATTATCACAGCCCAATACTCTAAAAACTTCCTTTTTTAAAATTCTTGTTTAATATGTATTTCTCCCAATCAGGAGAAAATCTAGTTTTATGAAGAATCAGGACCTCCCCCCCAATTCCAGTGATCTCCCTCCATGAACATCCCCTGGTTCCCCAAGGGGATGTACATGCCTCTTTTTTTATGGGGTTTGGGAGTAGGGGTGAGTGGGAGGGAATCTATTAAAAAAAACTTTCTCGGAGATAGATAGATAGATAGATAGATAGATAGATAGATAGATAGATAGATGATAGATATAATTTTTAAAATCATCCTTTCCTTCAGTAGTGCAGCAGGTACAGAAAACCACTAACTAGGAAGTGGGCATCATGCTGTCTGTGTGCACTGAGGATCGTAGCCATCAGTGGGAACACTGATTCAACCTGGATCACAGGAGCTGTCCTTTCAAAGCAGGGTCTGTGTGGCTGGTAGAAAAGCAGTCTGGACAGGCAGCAGCCCACTGTTTGAGGAGCATTTTCCCAACAGTAGTAAGGCCCATCCATTCGGCCATTAACATCCCTACCTTGGAATGGAAATGAAGGACCAAAGCTTGCAGCCAGGCTGGACGGAGCCCTGAGCTCAGGCTTGCTTGGTTGAAAGTAGCGCTGCATTTCATCTTGCAGCCGGCCAGAAGGCTGCTCTGGTTCACAGCACAGTGCCTGCTTCTCGTGGGCTTATCTGAGTCCTTACAGGTCTCTCTCACTAGGGCCCCGGGTGTTCATGGAGGGAGTGTGGAGTCTGATTCAAAAGGGAATCTTTATCCTCATGAGAAGCGACTCTGCTCTCCAGTGATCTGCTCTAACTGATGTCTCTGGGAACTCTGTCCTGCTGGGACGAGGGCTTGGCGTTCAATGGGGTGGAGAAGCAGAACTGAGGTGTTCACTCCCACATTATTTGACCTTCAGCAAGTCAACACGCCTCTCTGAGCTCAGGTTCATGGAGCGCAAGAGAAATAATCTCAAATGAAAGCAGTCTGAATTATGGTTGCATGTGTGTATATGCACACGTGTGTGAGTGTGAGCATGCGTATGCATGTGGGTGTGTGTACATGTGTCTGGCTGTGCATACGAGAAGGCTCTTCAGTGCGTGTGCCTGTGGAGGCCCAAAGATGACATGGGGAATTATCCCGGCTACTCTACCTCCTTATTGCTTTGCTCTGGGGTTTCCCAGGCTCTGCCTTCCTGGGCTACTGTATCTTCCCAGCATTTTTGACATGGGATCGGAGGATCTGAATTCAGGTCCTTTTGCTTGCGAGGCCAAGGCTTTAACCCCTGAGCCAACTCTCCAGCCCCTAGAATCTGAATTTACACTCGTGTTTCAAGACTCTCCCAAGCCCAGGTCTTAACCCCAAGCCTGTCCTGTCTCCACTTTCTTCTCTGCACTCTGATCCCCGCTGCCTCCTCCAATTCTCAGACAAGGGACCTTTGGTTTTTCAAGCTATAGAGGCAATTTTGACAAACCACGGTCTTTCTCCTTGGGATCATCTGAAGTAACCACAGAACCTACTGGGTATTGTGCTTCTGATTTTAAAAAAGACAGTTATAAATATTGTGTCTTTCTAAGACTGGAGTTATCAAATGACATCTTCGAGGATGCAGGTCCAAGAAGGAATCGTGCAAGAGAACGAGCAGACCAGGCAAAGCTCCGAGAGCTTCTCAGGTGAGATGATGGGATGCAGCGGTGCTCGGCAGGAAGCATGGACCGTGAGACAGTCTCCTGTGTTACAATTTGCTATTTTCTGGTTTAATTAGAATCAGATCGTGTGCAATAGAATCATCACCTGATAACATAATTCCGTCAAACACGGGAGAGTAATATCTGAACAACCGAAGCATGAACATATTCACTTCAAGCAAGAAAGAGAAATCGTATTAGCAAAAATGTCTCCAGATCCACTAATTAATTTGCTATATTAGGCATGGCGGGAAACAGCGCAGAACAGAAAAAAAAAAAAAGACTGATTTTTCTGAATTAGGGACATGGCGACAGAGGTACGTCCCCATAATTTATGCCAGCAATGTGTTTGTTATCTGGTCACTGATTGGCTAAAGAGGGTTCCACAGAGTAGGATCACAGAAACGAAGCCAGCTTGGGGGAGTCTGGGCTCTCAGCCACTTAGCAAGTGTCAGAATCACTCTGCCTTACAATCTTCATTGAAGAGCTTCTTGCTGTACAGAAGTGCTCAGCCATGGCCTGCCACTGCGCACACCCAAGGGATGGGCAAATTGGCACACAGGTCCCTTGGCCAATTATCCATCCTTGCAAATGGATATAATCTTCATTCCACCATGTGTCGCTCTTAAGGACAAGGTCTTTGGTGAAGGCATGTAAAACAATAGTTACTTAACTAATTCATCTTTATTTCTTTGAGAAGAGAGAGAGAGAGAGAGAGAGAGAGAAGGTGTGTGTGTTACACTGCTGGTGTAACTTTCAGAAGTCCTTCTCTCCTTCCACCACGTGGGTTCCAAGGATCAAACTCAAGTCTCCAGATTTAGTCAGAGGTGTGTTTACCTGCTCAGCCATTTTTCTAGCTCTTGATTCATTTTTAATTGGCAAATAAAATAAGCATGCCTCATGCCTATGTGATACTGTTTTTAAATATATCTACATTGGGGAATAACTAAATAAAGCCACTGAACATGTACCGTCACTTGTGTTTTATCTTTTTAAGGTGGCGACACATGTATTCAACTAGGAATTTTCAAGAACATATGATAACTAATTAGTGCCAGCATACTGAACAAGAAGTCACTTGAATTTTTCTTCCTGCACAATATGCATTCTTTTAACTTATAGCAATGCAGCCCCTAGGAGCCTCGTCTTGCTCTCTGCTTCTGTGAATTGGGCTTTGGAAGTGTTTTATTTATTTATCTATTTAAAAAAGACAGAGAACAGATAATTGCATGTGTATGTGGGAGTCAGAGAACAACTTTCAGCAGTCAGTTCTCTCCTTCCACCATGTAGGTTTCCAGGGATCGAACTCAGGTCTCCAGGTTTACCTGCAAGTGCTCTTTACCCACTGCGCCATCTCACAAGCCCAAACTTCACTTGACACCTAGGTGGTAACAGCATGATCTGGTCACAGGTGGCCGGTCACCAGAGGCATTTAGAAAAACCGAATGTGGTTTGGATAAGATGTTAGAGGGACACAGTGTCAAGAATGAAACCCAACTGGCAGCTATCATACTGCAGTCTAACCATTTTTAATGCGTGTTTATTTAATACGTATTGATGACTCTTCTTCTGCGGTGATAAAATACTCTAGCCCAAGCAACTTAAGGGGAACAAAAGGTTTGTTTTGGATTATAGTTCCAGAGGAGATACAGTCCATCGCAGCGGGAATGGCATGGCAGTGGCGGTGGATGGGAAGACACGGCAGGAGAAGAGGGCCGCTATCACATCTGGCCATGCTCAGGAAGGAAAGAGAGAGAGAAATAAGAGAAAGAGAAAGAGGAGGAGGAGGAGGAGGGGAAGGAGGAGGAGGAAAGAAACAGAGATAGTGTTGGGCTATAAAACCCCAGGTCCGCCCCAGTAATGTACTTCCTCCAGCCAGGCTCCACCTACTAAACTGGCCACAAGCTTCCCAAACAGCGCCACCTGCTGGGGAAAGTGTCCAATCACATGAGTGTGTGAGGCTCATTCTCAAACTAGAATACACATCCACGGTGGTTCTAAGTATAAATTGGTTTGAAACACAGTGAAAGATCAAGATTGGCAGATTGGATTTTTTAAAATTTTATTATTTATTATTTATTCAATTGGGTGTGTATGCGTGTGTGTGTGTGTGTGTGTGTGTGTGTGTGTGTGTGTGTGTGTGTGTAGAACGAACCACGGACGAATTCGGTAACCACCATGGACCACCTCCACCTTTTCCTTGTTTATTCTGCCCCGGGATTCACAGGCTCCGCCCTACCAGGACCAGAAACGCAGGCCACCCTCGCTTCTGCCTGGCGTCTATACATGGGGTCTAGGATCCGAACTCAGGACCTTCTGCCTGCAAGGCAGAGGCTTAACCCCTGAGCCACCTCTCCAACCCCGGCAGATTGGATTTTTAAAGGTAGAGTCCAACTATTATCTGTCAGTGATTTCAGATATCCAGGTATCCTGGATTGCTCCACCTCCTTTTGGCTTAGCTCTGGAGTTCTCCAGGGTCTACCTTCCACAGCCAGAAGTACAGGCCAACACCATTTCTGCTTGGCATTTTTACATGGGATCTGGGATCTGAACTCAGGTCCTTCTGCTTTCAACACAGAGACTTAGCCCCTGAGCCATCTCTCCAGCCCCAAGGAATCTACTTTAAATATGAGGATATGGATAGAGTAAGAGTAAAGACTGAGGGTCAAGAGGATGGCTCTGGGGTTGAGGACTTTGCCTGACAAGCAAAAGGACCTGAGTTCAGATCCCCAGACAAAAATAAATATCAAGAGGGTGTGGTCGTGGACTGTAATTCTGGCCCTAAAGAGCACAGCCTGGGAACTCCCAGAGCAAGCTGGTTAGCTAGACTATCCTTAATGGTGTGTTCTGGGTTTAATTACAGATCCAAGCTCCCAACAATAAGGGGGAAGAGTGATTAAAGATGATTCCCAAAGTCACTCTTGTGTCTCCACAGGCACACACACTCAAGTGCACTGTTATATACCTACACCTGCACACACATATGCACACCTACCCACATGCAATACACACACAAACACACACACATTTACATACCCCATGCACACATACATGAAAAAAGAAAAGAAAAAAAAAACTAAAACCAAGGCAAACAGAAAGAAGGAAAGGAGAAAGACAAGAGCAAACTATGAAACTGAAAACAGGAAAACGGTAGAGAAACTTCAATGAAATGGAAACTCCACTCTTTAGCAAGCTCCATGGCTTTAGCCCTGAGCTGGCTTTCAAGAGGAGAAAAAGACAGAAAGGGTCAGCGCAGCATTCCAGACCAGACTGCAGATGTTATGGCCAAATATATGGGAGCATCATTGCACCGTTGTGTGAAACAGTCAAACCCCTTAGGAAAGCTCTTAGGACTCAGCTGCCAAAGAGGCTTGCACAAAAACCTGGAAACCGGAGTTCGAGCCCCATTTACATTGCGAAAGGAGACAACCAACCTCCCAGTTGTCCTCTGATGTCTGCACCTGTGCTGTGGCACGTGTGACCTGCTCTCTCACAATTGACTCCCGTCTTTCTTCCTCCGCTCCTCACAAATCACTGAAATATTTTTTGAAAAGCTTCCAAAAACCAGTCAAGAAGAGATCGAAGAGTGATGTGCAAAATTCAACTGCATTCTATAAATGTCAGCAATGAGCGCTCTGAAATGAAGTTAAGGCCATTTCATTCACTACAGCAGTGAGAAGAGTAAAACGCAAATTAATTCAGCTGAAATGCAAAACTTCTGTATATGGAGACTCAACCAGCATGGCTGACAAACTGTAAGGCGAAGACGAAATACACGGAGATTCGCTCCACATTCACAGAGGAAAGAAGTCGGTATTAAAGTAGAATTTTCCCCTAGTCAGTCTACAGAAACACTGTTCCTAGCAGAATTCCAGGAGATGTATTTTTCCCTAAAAAGCTGATACTGAAATAGACACAAAAAATAAAAGGAGCCTGAATGGCCAAAACATTTTAGAAAATAAGAACAAAGTCAGAGGATTTGTATTTGTAAATTTGTACCTGTAAATTTCATGAACATTTACAATCACACCAAAAGACATGAAACACAGAATAAAAGAACGTGTGCAAAATCTTTATGTCATGTTTTCTGTCATATGTGGAAACACACAAACACACACAGAGCTATACACATACAACACAAGCACACACATGCACACACCACACACTGCACACACACATCATACACATACACCACACACACACACACACACACACACACACACACACACACACACACATACACACACGATACAAAAGCAATCCAGTGTCTATTAGGGAAGAAGAGCAACAGGAAGGCAGGAAGGGATGGGGGGATAGAGTCAAAAAAATAGTAAAAATAAATAAATGAAACTATTAAAAAGTAGAGGGTGTCTGGGGGTGGGACCTTCCTGTCTCACCTTTTCTGACCTTGTACCTAAGCAACATCTCCCATGATGCTTTGTCCTGCCATGGACCAGAAACACTACAGACACGCAACCACAGACTGACACCCTGAGCAAACTTAAGTCTTTTCTTCTTATAACGTGTCTCTCGGGCTGGTCCCAGGGACATGCACCTAACGTGCCTCTGCCACACACAGCAACTTGGATGAGTGGCAAATGGTAAGAAGAAGCCACACTTGGGGAGATGAGCTAGGAGGGCATTCTGGAAAGATGGACGGCAGAGACAGACAGGAGATCAATGGTAGTTGTCAGAGTATAGAATGGGGGATAAGGGGAAAGCCTAAGACACAGGACAATTGGGGGTGTGGAGAGATGATAGCAGTGACCGCATGGCTGTATGCGCTTATCCAGATTCAGCAAAGCATACAGTTGGAGGCCTGACATTTCCCACACTCAGAATTTACTCTGCTTTGCAGGACTATGAAGATATGAAATACTATAGATGTTAAGAAGGTGACGTTTACTGGATATGAATTTTAACCCCATAAAAGGAGGATTTTTACCAGAGGAAAGTATGCCTTAGTGTTATGTTGTGGTTTGATTTTTAAGGCTCAATGTCTGCTTCTTGTTCGCAAGTACTGACGAGAACTCTGCCCAAACCATCATAAATGCTCAGCACATCTGCTGGCCAGATCTGCCCGTCCCAGGCCATGTAGACGATCAATGCGCATGTGTTGAACAGGTCTGGTTATCGTGATTAGAACATCATCCTTAGCGTGGCTGTTATTTTTGTTTTCCCGGAACCTTATTCCACCTGCGTCAGGAGTGGATCCACCCCTGTGGATACAACACCTGGCTGGGTCCTGAGCGTGTCCCAAGCCTAGACTCTCATTCAGGATGCTGTGGAGCTGAGGCCGACGGGAAAGTCCCTCTTTCCTTTTGGATACCAAAATGGCTGATCAGCCCAAGCAGTGTGTCTCCCAGGTGGGAAGATGGCTCAGAGCTTGAGACTGATAGGAGAGGGAGAAGCAGAAAGGAAGGAGACCAGAGGAGAAAAGTTGGGGACCGGCGAAGGTGGCTCGGCAAGTGAAGGTGTCTGTGTGCAAACCTGGAGACCTGAGTTTAATCCCCAGAGTCCACCTGGTGGAAAGAGAGAGCTGACTTCTGAAAGTTGGCCCCTGACCTTCACATCCTCTCTATTAATTATTTTTTTAAAAGAAGGAATGGGTGGTTTTGAGTCCTTTACCCTATCTAAGGCCAGACCCACCGACACAGAATGTTCTAAAGATCAGCAAATCGTGGGGCTGTGCAGATGGCATGGGGGCTAAAGCCTTTGCCTCAGAAGCAAAAGGACCTGAGTTCAGATTCCCAGATTCCACATAAAAATACCAGACAGATATGGTGGCGGCCTACACTTCTGTCTCTAGAAAGGAGAGCCTAGGAAACCCCAGAGTAAAACATTAAAAATATACAACAATCCAGGATATTAGCCTGGACTCCACAGGGACGCACACTCAAGTGCCCTCTTGCATACAGGCAGGTGTGCGCAGGGGTCCTGGAAGCTCCCTAGTCAGACAGCTTAGCCTACTAGGGGAGTCAGATCAATGAGGGGCCCTGTCCCAAGATCAAGGTGGACGGCAACTGACAACCATAAACACACACAAGCACACATGCACACACATATGCATGCACGCATACACCCAAATAATAATGATGGTGGTGACAACAATAATAATAGTAATAATAATAATAATAATAAATGAGATTTCCCCAGTGGATGTATGTGTGATTGTGGGGATCGGTCTTGATCTCTTCTAACAGTGCACAGTTGTAAAATCCCACGAGAATTGCATCAGTTCCTTCCACGGAGTGTGACTTCAATTACGTCATTTACCTGTGCTAAGACGCCACATCCTCTCTGTGGCCATGGCTGAGAAACTGAGTCACAATCTGCCAGTCGGCTGAAGCTGTCAACTTGACAACTGAGGGCTGAACCTTTACGAATCCTATGAGGGATTATTTAAGTACAGCAAGTCCTGAGCGAGCCTGCAGGAGGTGATCTAATTGATGAGGGGAAAGCCCAGCCCGTGGTGAAGGCAGAAGCGACAGTTCAGGCCACCACAGCATCAGGAGATAGAGGGAATGAGAGCAAACTGAGAGGAGCCCAGGCCAGACCACCAAGCCTCCAGGCCCGCCCCCTGTGACCTGCCTTCTCCTAGCAAGACCCCACCTCCTGAAGTTCAAGTCCCCGGCATCCAGACAGACAGTCAAGAGTTCTGCGCCCACACCTGTAATCCCAGCACTGTGACAGGCGCAGACAGGCTGCCGAGGCCCCTGGCCCCAGCCTAGCACCAGGTTCAGGAACTAAGGACAGTAAATGAACTTCAGCAGAACAGGACACCCGATGACCTCTACAGGCCTCTTCACAAACACATCCGTGTGCACACATGCACATATACCATACACACACACACACACACACAGAGTATTCAAGGTCATGGAGATAATAGAAAACTTAGGACCAGCGTTCACAAGTATCTGGTTCCATCCCAACCAGCACCTCCTAATGGTTTCTATGCTATCTGCAATAATAGCAATAAGTACCATTTATTAAGCACCTGCAGCATACCTTGATATGATAGCACTGTAGTCCGGAAGCACGGCACAGGGCTAGAGCACTTATCTACTGGACCCTGGGCGGTTCAATTCCCTGCATCGCAAGAGAAGAGCTACAAAAACATGCAAACCACACCTACAGACAAACCCAAAGATTCTTGGAGAAAAGTAAAACTTTTATACAGGCTTTTTTTAAAGTCCCCGGATCAGTGAAGATGGAGGTCTTGCTCACAGTGGGATAAATTAGCATCATAAAGACATTAATCTCCCAAGTACTAACCCTTGAACTTAATGTAAAATTCTTGAGAAGTTTGACAAGATGAAATTAAAACGTATTTGAAAATATCAAAGGCAAAAAGATAATTTTGGAAAAATGGAAGTGGAGAGAGGAATCGTTTTGGTAAACATCATTACATATTTCTGAGCCCTAGACATTCAGAGTGTACCACTGAAAAACTATAACCAGCAAAGCAGAAGATTCCAGAAACACCCCACATGCATGGGAGATTGGATTTCATAATTTAACTAGAAGGGGAAAGAATCATTTTGTAGGCCTGGGGGGTTCTCTTAGTTCGAGAAAAACATAAATTGTGTTACCTCTCTGCACATCAGTGTGAAAGGTAGATTATGAACATCATCAAAGAAAACGCTGGAACTGTCCTTATGATATCAGGACCGGGTAGGTCCCGAGTATGGTGGCTGACGATTCTAACCCTAGTACCCAAAAAGTGGGAGCGAGAGGATGACCATGAGGTCAAGACCAGAGAGAGCTAATCTAAGACATCCTGGGCCAGAGGAGGAAGGGAGAGTTAGAGAAGGAGGGAGAGTGATGGGAGGAAGAGGTAGGGAGGAAAGGATTAAGGAAGGGAGGAACAGAGGGGGGAGGGAGGAAAATGGAGGGAAAGAAGAAAGGAAGGAAAGAACTGAGGAAGGGAGGAAAGGAGGGAGGTAAGGGGAGGGAGGAAAGGGGAGAAAGAGGGAGGGAAGAAGGGAAGAAGGGAGGAAGGGAGGGGGGAGAGAGGAAGGGAGGAAGGAAACCACAAGCTGAAATCTGTCCCTCTCCAGTGGGAAGAGCTATTCATCTGCCTGACCACCTCACATGCCTCCACGTGCCCAGAGTAAGACCCTGCAAACCCCTAACCCATGCGCATGCGTGAAGACACCTGGCATCAACCCGCATGTGACAGCAAAGACCCCCTGTCCCTCCTCACCAGGGGAACCAGGCACCCTATGTTGGGCTTCGCCTCCTAAGCCACTATTAGAATTTAATGACTCTGATTTACATAGGGAGTCATACAAAAGCTTTCCAAACCCCACTTGGAGGGGAGTGGGGGGTGGGAAATGGATGATTTCTTTTTTTGGCCTACAACCATTTATGCAAATTCATCAAAAAACAACTCTGCATATTTTATCAATATTTACATAATTCTAAATAAACATGGGAAGGAAACTGGGCAAACGCCTAGTTACATGTCCTTGTCCTGTGCAAATGTCGCAAGTGAACAGCGCAGGGTGAGGACCCTGCTCAGACCCAGGAGGGAAATGCCCAGGCCAGATGATCTAGCCTGTGATCCTGGCAATGCCAACCAAGTTGCACCCTGCCTTGGTTTGAACATGAGCGTCTCCCATACACCCCCCAAACAAGCTCATGTGTTTGAATCCTTAGCTGGTGTTAATGTTTGGCAAGGTTGTGTCACCTTTAAGAGGAGGAGCCTTGCCAGAGGAAGGCAGGTCATGGATAGCCCTTTAGGTTGATAAGCCCTGACCTGCTATTACAATTAGCCTGCATTGCTACCTAAAAATTCAGGACAAAGCAGCTTAAGGGAACAAGGGGTTTAATTCTGGCTTATGACTATCTGGTTACAGTTCTTTATCCAGTTTGGCAGGAGAGTCCACACGCACACCAAGGACCAAGGGAACTGGCCACACCAAATCCACAGGATGGCTGAGAGGAACAATCCTCACTAGACCAGCATGTCTGGGCAAGTATATACCAAAAAATGCCAACTTCCTCAAACAGCTCCCTTCATCTTAATCACCTGCCCAGGGACTAGTCTGGCCCACCATGGGCTTCCCCATTAATGGGGTCATCCCCCGTTAACAGGACAACTTCTTGCAGTTTGTTTGGACTTAACTCAACTGCTAATTTCTCACAGCTGTGCCCAGAGCTAAGCGCCTGGCTGCTAATTGCCTGTATCTGCCTATGACACCTGTTTCCTCAGTCAGCTCTTGCTCTTTGCCATCATGATGATGGCTGTAGCGACCTGAACCGGCCTCCTGCTTCCGCCTCCAGCCATGGCCTCTGCTGTGCGATTCCCACCATAATGGACTATGTCCCCTTTGAACCCGTAAGCCAAATAAATCTCCATGTCTCCCCTATGTTGCTTGCGTCTGAGTGCTGTCTCACGAAGTGACTGCAGCAGACCCCCAATATGGTAACCGTGAGATCCCTTGCTTAAGCCTCAGTGAAGGAGAGGGACCTTCCCCAGGCCACAAGCGAGAGGGATTCGGATCGGGGCTCTGTGTCTCCAGAGCCTACACGCTTACCACAGTGTGTTTCTTCTACCTCTGCCCATGTTCCACGCAGTGAAACACAAAACACAAATACATCAAGTCCTTTCACTCACATCTGAGTTCTCTCAGCCTCTGAGATACTCACTGATAGAGACTTATTTTTAGTTGACTAGAAACATCTGACCAAGCAAAACAACTGCTTGAGCCTAACAATTTCATAGCTTCTGATGAGAAACAAAAGCTGAACACAACTGTTTCTTGAAGCCCGTCATTTTGCATGATACAGCAACTTGTACCTCGGACCATCTTTTTCCCAAATAAGTTTCAGGCAATTTTCAATGCCAAGTGTACAGTTATATGAGAGACAAAATCTATATAAACTCAATGCTACATTTTGCTTCACCTTAACAAAACCTCAAGAGGAAAATTGCCTTCCAAAATCATATTACAGCAAAAAAAATGCAGTATCGGGATTTCCTGAGAACCAAGTATTGGTGGCCCTAAATAATGCCTGGCACATTATTTATGCTTGATAGAAACGTTGAGTGGATGGATGGATGGATGGATGGATGGATGGATCATTGGATGGATCATTGGATGGATGACTGAATGGATCAATGGATGGATGGATGGATCACTGGATAGAAAGAAAGTTAGATAAATGAGTAGATATGCAGATAGATGGATGCACAAATGCAGAGGTAGATAGGTAGATAGATAATAGATAGATAGATAGATAGATAGATAGATAGATAGATAGATAGATAAGTGTGTGGGTAGATAATGGATAAATGGAGAGCTGGATGGGTAGGTGAATGAGTCAATGGATGGGTGGGTGGGTAAATGAGGGATATATGGGTAAACAGAAAGCTGGGTGAATAGGTGTGTGGGTGGGTGTTAATGTTTCAATGAATGGGTGGGGGGCATGCATGGATGGATGACAGACAGATGGGCAGGAGTTGAAGTGAGTAACTAAATGATGTGCTTAGGTAACTCCATGAGGAGGAATTTTAATAACACGATGCTTCTGTGGGACCATTGGGGTGCTCACAGTGCATCCCCCACTTTCACAGGAGCTCTTGAACATTTCAGTCCTATTTCAAGTTGGTATTTTCTCTTCTCCTGCATGGAGCTTCTTAATCTGACACTGGCTACTCCCAGAGTGCCAGCAGCCAGGAGGAAGGCGGCCATGCGGCCTGGTTCAAAACCCATCGCAGCCCCCAGAGACTCTGGAGAATCTTCTCGTTCTTCCTTGTGCTCCTCACCTAGTCCTGGCGTGAGAGGGGAAGACGGTGCGGAGGCTCATCATCAGCTCAGCAGCGTCCGTGCTTTTACACCGAGAGTGCCTCCTCAGATCCTGGGGTCAATTTCCATGTGCTTTGGGGTGCCAGTGCCACCCAACAGGGCTGTAACCTTTGCTGAGGTGTCCCTATCGCCACATGGGGGGGGGGGTTCTGTGAGGGGTCTGTGACTCTCCTTACCATGTTCCTCACACTGAGCAAAACCACCAGATCCAATCCAATGTGTCCAGGGTCTAGACAAGGTCTCCCAACGCCAGAGACTGAGAAGTGATACTTTACAACCCTAGGTCCTAAAGCAATCATTCTGCTTTGTATGAAAGATTTACACATACACACGCATGCACACACACACACGCACATGCACACGCACATGCACACTCACATACACACATGCACCCTGAGTCTTTTTCATTTATGCTTTATCCAGCATCATTAAACAGTGTTCCGCCTGCTTACAAGTCAGCTCAAACACAGACACCTTGACTCAGCCATCACGCATAAAAATAAGTGCTGAGGGTTGGGCAGATGGCTCAAAGGAAAGCCTTTGCCTCACGAGCAAAAGGACCTGAATTCAGATCCCATGTAAAAATGTCAGGCACATATGGCTGCACCTGGAGGTGCATTCCAGCCCTGGAGGCTGAAGTCTGGGAAACCTCAAAGCAATAAGGAGATAGAACAATCCAGGATGATTTCTGATGTCACCCTTGAGTTTCCACAGGCACACACACACTCACGTGCCCTCTGGTATGCACACACAAAAAGAGTACTACTATTATGAAAGGTACAAGGTAGTGCCAGGGTGCACAAACCAGCCAATGTTTGGTATTCAGTAGACACACTATAAATACCATCCCATCTCCCTTTCTCCTCAGATAAGACCATTAACTGATTTGAACAATTCTGGGGGAAAACCGGAAGTGGGCTAACTCCTTTTCTCATGCTATGGCCAAATACGTGACAAAGAGCAATTTCAGAAGGGTTTACTCTGGCTCACAGATGGCGGGCACAGTCTGTCATGGTGGAGGAGGTTCAGAGCAAGAGGTGGCTGGTCATGTGGCATCCAGGCAGGAAGCAGTGATGCATGCTGGGTGCTCAGCTCGCTTTCTCCTTTCTGTGTGGTCCGGGACCCCAGCCTATGGGATGGTGCTGCCTATATTCAGGATGCATTTTCCTTTCTCTCTTAACCTCCCCAAGAATAATTTCATGCATACACCCAAAGATGTACATCCTTAGTAGATGGTAGATAGATGATACATGATCAAAGATAGATAAATGACAAATAAATAGATAACAGATGGTAGAAAGATTATAGAGGGATAATAAAGATGTGACTAGTACGTAGGTAAGTAGGTAGATAGTAGATATATAGATGATAAGTAGATAATTTATAAATGATAGACATATAGATAGATGACAGAACTAGATAGACTATAGAGATTACAGATGATAGATTTATAAATATATACATATATGGAGAAAATAGATAGCAGAAGATAGTGATAGATATAAATAGATATGTAATAGAGAGATATATAGATACACAGATGATAGAGCTAGATAGACTATATAGATGATGGATGATATATATACACATATGTAGAGAAGCAATAGATAGATAGATAGATAGATAGATAGATAGATAGATAGATAGATAGACAGACAGACAGGTAGGTAGATAGATAGATAGATAGATAGATAGATAGATAGATAGATAGATAGATAGATAGTAACAGGTATATGATAAGTAGATGATAGATAGTTGGGTGATAGATGGATAGCTGAGTTGCGAGGGGGCAGGGGGGCTCCAGATGTCTGAGGAGATATTCAAGGTGATTTTCCACAGCACCTTGTTTCCATGTCTGAGAGCATATTCACAAATCAACCGATCTCAGGTGATTGCCCTAGGGGTAAAAGAGAAACAGAAAACAGACTCCCAAACACTAGTAAGTTAGGCCAGCTTGATTCCCGCCGACTGATCCATCAGCGCTTCACCTCAACAGCACCAGGCCTCCCGACTGGGCTTGGCTCTTCCTTAAACGTGAAACAAGGTTTCCCAAACCAGCAGCAGACCAACTGTGACTTACGAAATGGAAGAAAGTAAACAAGAAGCACAATTTGATGAGATTTAATAAAAGATATGTTTCCACCACTCCTCCCGGGAACCTCGGCCTGCTTTCTTTCCACTGACACTTATTATCTCAACCTTTATTGAACAAAGGCGCTCGGAACACAGCTGCCGAGGATCAGGAGAGAAAATCATTCTTTTATTAATAAGATTGTTATTAGCAGGGAAAAAAATCCTTGTTTGGGGGTTTGCGCAGAAGTTACAGGCCATTTGGAAGAAATATGGCCGGCTGGTGTCAACATTATTCCAAGCAATCTCCTGATCAAACGTCCTATTAGGTTGTTTAAAATGTTTATAGAGATTGTAAATCAGAACTATTTTCTATTTGCCCTAAATATTTAGGTGCTACAGGGAAAGCAGATCAAATTAAAGGGTATTGTGCACATTTTTTACTGGGCTCTCTGAGGACGATAAATCATCCGGCCTGCAGCAGCATGAGTTAGTCAGTGAATGTGTCTGTGGACACAGCTTCCCAAGCATTTCCCATGCTGTCTCCTTTGACAGCAAAGGCCGTGGCCAGTCCTTCATTCCTGTGTGCTCCACAGGGTCCAACTGCGGGCCGAGAGTGAAAGCGTAACCCTGTTTCCCCAGAGATGCTGTAGGATTAAAATTTTTCATCTTTTGCTTCCTTTTATGCTAATATATGTATTTTTTACCATGTTCACATGTAGGGGATGTGGGCATGTGTGTGCTCATATGTGTATTTGCATAAGGGGTGTGCATACACACGTGTGTGTGGAGGCCCAAGGTTACTGTTGAGAATCATCCTCCATCACTCTTCCAACATATTCTTTGGAGACAAGTTTTCTAATCAAACCCAGAATTCACTGGCAGAGGTAAGTCTCACTAGCCAGCTTGCTCTGGGGATTTTCAGTCTCCACCGCCTAAGTGTGGCATTTCCTGGTAGACCACTATGCCCACCCAGCATTGCATACAGGATCTGGGGATTAGGTTAAGCCCACCCAGCATTGTGCATGGGGTCCGGGGATTAGGAATTGAACTTTTGTCCTTTTGCTTGGACTGCAAGGACTTTGATCTAAACTGATGCTGAGCCATCTCCTTGGCCCAGGAATAAGATTTGATTACTTCACTGCTTCCTTTTAATACCACTGAAGCAACAAAATGTCCAAGAAAACTGAAGAACAAACAAGTGTCAGCAGACATCCTTGGAAGAATCTTTCCCTTTCAGGAAACAGAGGATCAGGGGGATGGGACATGGTTTAGTCAGTAAAGTCCTGTGTTTACAAACACAAGACCCTAGTTTGGTCCCACATAAAAATGCCAGACTTGCAACTGGTGAGACAGCTCGGTGGGTATAGCGTCTGCTTGCACAGCCGATGACTTGAAATTGATCTCCAGAAACGCACATGGTGGAAGGAGAGAGGTGACTTTCAAAGTCGTCCTCTGGCCTCCACCTGGGCACCATGGCATGTTTGCATGCATCTCCACTTGCCCCAGAGGAGGCAGACAGCATTCTGGAAGTTGTTCCGCCTCCACACGCAAATGCACACACACATATATGCATGAGAATGCACACACATACATATGTACATGCATGTGCACACAGTGGCCACTGCATATGTACACACATTATCATGTGTGCATAAGAACATAGCATACACGAATATGTACTTGCGTACATGCTTGCTTATGCACACACATGAACACATTAAAGGAAATAAGATACTCCAGAAAGAAAGTGTCAGCATCTGCTTTGAGATGTATAACCCTGTGTCTAGCCATGTCTGACTCTCGGGTCTGATGACTTAGGTGTGCAAGTTTGCACACAATAATAGCTGCCCCAGGATATTTAACAGAGCCGCCATTATAAGGCAGAAGAATGAGAATGATCCAGTGTCTCTCAATGCAACACAGTTCAAATAAATGACAGCAGTATTACATGGGAAATAATGCAGCCACTAACAGCATGAAATGCACCCAACTAGAGCAAAGAAGAGCTGCTCCTTAGGGTGGGTTGCTATGCAGAAGAAAGGAGGCACAGAGCACAGCAGAGTGTGAGGGTATTTTGTATTTTAAACTGTATTTGAACACTGATCACATACACACAAAGTATGCCTGGAAATGGCCTGCTATTTTTCTTACAGAAGGAGATGGAAAGCAGAACTATGTTAACTGGGATATCATTTGATTCTACATGTGTGTACATACATGTGTGCAGGTATACATGTACATACATGCATGCTCATATTGGTACTTGCATGTGTGCACATGTTCACGTGAGCGGATGCATGTGTGTAGATGCATTATGTCTGTGAGCTTCTCCATGTTCATATTGGTGTGTGCATTGTGCAGATATATATGCATGTGTGTACATGTTCATATGGGTAGATGCATGTATGTGCAGATATACATACATGCATGTGTTTGTACATGCCCATATGGGTGTGTTCACATATGTGCACTTATGTGTGAATGCTTATCTGTGCATACAGGTAAAGACTGGAGGTCAATGTCACTCTTCAGTCACTTTTAGATCACTCTTCACTTAGTGTTTTGAAATCATGTCTCTCCCTGACCCTGGAGCTCACTGACTGGTCTAGGCTGGCTGGCCGGCCACCCAAGAGCCTCGCCTGCCCGTCCTCAGGTGCTAAAGTTGCACACGCACTGCCACACTTAGCTTCACACGGGCAAACTCGAGTCCTCATGCTCATGGGCAGACTTCACTGGCAGAGCCATCTCTCCAGCCCTGGTTCTACTTTGTGAACTGTTTATCACATGTGCAGCGTAACTTTTAAGCAAATTTTTAAACAGAAGGGAATATAGTTGGGAAATGAGGCAAGTGGATTGTGGTTCAAGACCAGGCTGGGCCACATCACAAGACCAATGGATATCTTCCATGCCTGTGATCCCAGCCCTCAGGAGCCTGAGTTAAAGGCTGGCCTGAGTGCCTTGTAAAACTCTTCCTACATAATTTTATTAAAAAAGTATATTTTCATCTTGTGGAAGCTTTTCTTGGCTCACTGAGCTAGAACTCTAACCCTTAGAGATTTCTACTGGAATACGCTTGGTTCTTGCATAATTAATGTAAAAGTTGCTCCTCCTTCAGTGAAAGTATATGGGGGTGAGGAGGCACTGTGGAGAGCTTTGGTCTGTCTCTGAAGCCATTGTGAAACTGGACCTTACTTCCCACATTAGCATCTCTGTTGCAACAAGTGTGTGCATGCATGTATGTATGCATAATGCATGCATATGTGTGCATGTTCATATGGTGATATGCACAGATATATATAGGTGTGCACGTATATACATGCTCATATGGGTGTATGCACATGTGTGCATGTTTATATGGTTACATGTACATGTGTGCCAGTTATGCATGTATGTGCAAGTTTATATGGGTGTATGTACATGTGTGCAAGTGTGCATGCATGTGTATTCATGTTCATATGGTGTGTGTACAGGTACATATACTCATATGAGCATATGCACATTGTGTGCAGGTATTCAGACGTGAATGTACCTGCTCATGGGTGTGTGACACATGTGTGTATAGGTGTGCATGCATGTCTGTATGAGTGTATGAACATGCGTGTGCCAGGATGCATGTATCTGTGTGCATGCTCATATAGGTGTCTGTGCACGTGTGTGTAGAGGTGCATGCATGTGCATGTTCATACGTGTGGAT
Source organism: Typhlomys cinereus (assembly GCA_023101885.1). Taxonomy (NCBI): domain Eukaryota; kingdom Metazoa; phylum Chordata; class Mammalia; order Rodentia; family Platacanthomyidae; genus Typhlomys; species Typhlomys cinereus. The sequence goes on along the minus strand of JALPQD010000558.1, from coordinate 285,559 downwards.
GGCAAGACTACAGAACTGTCACCTCTGCTTTCTGCAAACCCACGAGAGGTGCAAAGACCCCATGTGATACAGAGCTGAAAGGTCAAACCTAGAATCTGGAAGCTTTCAGCGTCCAATGGATGCACACACTGCTCATCAAAGAGCGTGATGGAACCAGTCCACGTAGACATTGGCATGTTCTTTCTCCCTTTGTAAATTCCTCCCACCCTCAGGCATGACTGGAATATAAACCGGAAGCCTAGAGTCCTTCTGGATAACAAAGTGTTCATTCAGGAGGTGGCAGCCTAGGAGGCTGCTAAGGAGAGGAGACAGCTTCTGTAAACATCTGCCAGCTGCAGAGGGGTGCCATGAGGCAGGCAGGGGCAACATCAAGGAACAGGACCAGCAAGAAAAGCAAATCTGCAAGGAACGAGAATTCTTAGTCCACAGCTCTGGCTGAGACCCAGGCATAGAATCCCCATGTGAGAAAGGAAAGTGCTCTCAGAGGAAGGAAAGAGGAGGAGCCATCCGCTGATTCAAACAGCCGCTGTCCAGCACAAGGCAGGGGGTGGGAGAGGAGGAAGGAAGAGGTGAATCCACCCGCAGGTGCTTCTGACATGTTGAAGACGACAGATCTGGGCTGTGAAGGTCAGAGCAGGGGTGGCCTCTCCCCGATCCGAGGACGCATGTCTGCTGGGTGATCTTGGGGTTCCCGCATCACTTTAGACGTTCGTTGCTCATGCAGTCGTCACCCCAATTAGCCTTCCTCTCCTGGAGGATGATGTGCCCCATCCTAATGCTCAGCCTCCCGTTAGTCATGATTCTCCCAGGGTCTCTTGGTTAACAAGTGTCACAACTGAGGTTTCTGTGGCTGCGTCCGCCCACCCTTAGACCTCTCTTTAAAGCCATCCATGCCTTTTATGTCATGAAGAGACCTGTGGACTTCTACTGGAGGATTATCTGCTTCTGAGATCACTGGGGGAGGAGTCTGTGGGCAGACACAAGCTCTTTCAACAAAAAGCTCCCGGGCTTTGGGGAAACATAGCTGAGAGTTTTCAGATAAGGACGAGGCAGCTGCATATGGTGGGTGGGCCTGGCATCGCTGAACACAGGGGGTGCAGTGGGATGATGGCAAGATCAAGGCCAACCTGGGCTAAGGAGAGACCTCACGGCCGACCTTGGCAACATGGTGAAGCCCTGTCTCAAAATTTTTAAAAAAAGATGACCAGAAATGAAGCTCAGCAATAGAGCAGATGTCTAGCATGAGGAGGAGGAGGAGGCGGGGAACAGCAGGAGGAAAAGGAGGAAAGAAGGAGGTGATGGGGAGAAGCAAAAGAGTAAGAAAAGGAGGAAGGGGAAGAAGAGGAGGAGGAGGACACGGAGAGGAAGAAGAAGGGGAAGGGGAAGGAGGAGACGGGAGAGAAAAAAGAGGAGACAAAAAAAGAAAAGGAAGATGTGGAAGAGGGAGCAACATAGCATCGCCAGAATAATACTAAGTGGCGGAGTGAGCGGCTGTGGTCTATCTCACTAGCGGGCCGATTCCCTTGTAAGTTGCGCATTTTGGAATTGAGAAAATGGACATTCAAAGAAAGCCACCTGGCCAGGACCTCTGAGCCCCAAGCAAACAGAGTTAGAATCACACTCAAAGCTGCGTGCACAGTGCAGGTGCCTTCACCTGCCCTGCCGCGGCTTCGCCCATTGAGGGTAAAGTCGCACTAGCTCTACCGCACTTCCTGTACTCTCTCCCTCTCTGCGCTTCCTGGCTGTGGATGCATGCGAGTCGGCCCCATGCCTTCCCCGCCATGATGGACTCCATCACTATGGACCTCTTTCTCTTGCCTTACTTTGGTCAGAATGTTTCATCCCAGCAACAGAAGAGTAGCAAAAACTGACAGCTTTGGTGGGGCAGAGGCCCGTTATCCAGTTGGTCCTGTGGGTGATGCTTCTAGAGAACCCATGGCCCCACGACAAATAGATTGTCCCACTTAAAGCTCATTAGTGGGCAGAAGTGGAGAGACCCACGGGCCCAGGTGCCCTTGCAGGTCCGTCTTCTGTGCCCCCACTGCAGTGCCACTCCTGAATAGGAGTCATAATGCAGCCCAGCTCCAATGGGGTCTGATGGCGTAAGGCAACTCTCCAGTGCTTACTCTGTGTGTGCACATGCATGGAGGTCAGAGGTCAACCCCAGGTGTCCTTCCAGGTGTCATCTGAGAGAGGTTTTCACCAGCCCGGCGCTCCCCGACTAGGCTGATTGAACCCAGGCCTCTACCTGTCTCCACCTCCCCACCACTGGGTTACTAGTCTGTGGGGCTGCATGCGAGCTCAGCCTTTTTATGTGTGTGCTGGGGTTTGAACTCAAGTCTTAATACTTGTGCAGCAAGCACTTTGTCAACTGACCTATCTCTGCAGCAACTCTCTGACTTTTAAGTAACTGAGAGGGTTGTTCGCTCCCAAGCAAGTGCCAGAAATCAAGCTTCTCCCACACCATTCAAAAGCGCCAGAGAAAGGCAAATATTTCCTAACTTTGGCACAATTCCTGGGGGTCTAGGGGATTCTTTGAGTGTTAGGGAGTCACCTTACATCATGTTTGGATCGAATCCTTAAACTTTGGGGAAGACATCAGAAAAAATAAAGCCAGGAGCTGGCAAGATGTCTCCCCGGGTAAAGTTGCCTCTGTGCAATCCTGGTGACCTAGCTCAACACCCCCCACTGCCCCGTCCCTGGAGGCCACAGGTGGAAGGAGTCCTCTGACCTCTACATGAGCGCCACAGCATACATGTCCCCTCCTTCTCATTAATAAAATATTAAAAGAAAAGAAGGCAGCCAGAACAGAGAGCAATGTTGTCTAAACGGGACCCCCACACACACCTTTCTCACCTGCCCATTATCTGCTTCTGCTGCTTGGAGCCCTCAAGGAAGAGAATCGACCAAATGACAGTTTTATACACACCGGAAGCCAAGAGTCCAGGTGTCTGAGCCCTGGTACACTCATCCCATCCCAATACTAAAAAGCAAAGTTGAGTGAAACCCTCGGAAAAATCGCTTCTCCCTTTTCACCCCACCCCGCTCCGCCGGTCGGGACGCGCACGCGAGGTCCAGCCGAGCCTCACCCCGCGCCCTAGGTAAGTCCCCGTTCGGGCCCCGCCCACCAGTACCCCAGGCCAAATAATTCAGTTTAGTGAAATTGAGAGATCTTAAGAGTTAAAATGACAATGCCAAAGTCAAAGTGCAAATCCATGAGAAGCAACACTCAAGGAAAAATCGCTTCTCAAAGAAACTAGCAAACCCATTCTATGAAGTGCCAGTTCTTAACTAGAAGTTTATATGCTCTAAAAATCAACCAAAAAGCAGCTAGGTTCAGTGAAATGGCTCAGTGGCTTAAGAGGTCTGAGTGTAAAACTGTAGACCAGGGTTCAATCCCCAGAAGCCCACATGGCGGAAGGAGAGAACTGACTTCCCACAGATGTCCTCTGACCTCAACCAGTGCTCCATGGCATGCATGCATTCTCTTTCCCTTTCTTTCAAATGAAATAAATTTTAAAAAGCAGCCATTGTTAATATGTAAATATTTGGGTATGAATATGGTTGTGTTCCAATAAAACTTTATTTATAAAATCAACTACAAAAATAAAGCAGGCCAATGGGAACAAGTGGTTGCCCTCTGAAAGGAACCTTTCCTTTAGTTCTTTAACCAGCCATTCCTACATCCAGAGAGCCTCGAGCCCATCTGCCAATGCATCCTGGGGTGAAAGGCTAGTGACACAGAGTCTCGGGGTACAGTGGGTTGCTGCCCTATATGCGGCTGGCTTCGTGATCCTTTAGGCACAAATGCCATTCTGCTCTGACATAAGTGAGCAGAGATGGAGCCTAGGGATGAATGCCAGCAGGGAGCCCTGAACCAGCCTGGTCGCCTGACTCTGAGCAGAAGGGAGGTAGCTGACCATCCTGGGAATGGATGGCTTGGAAATGCCTGTGCTGACAGCTCATGCCTCTTAAGTATTCTCAGGAGTAGGGGAGAGAGAAGAGTTTCCTTGAAAAGGCTTCCCCTGTCCTGTTGACTTGGAGTTGAACCTCTGGCCAGTGGGAAGCAGCCACAACCTGTAGCCAGCCTGGGGATGGAGGGACTGGTTCAGCTGGAGTCGCAGCCATCCTCTGGAAGCCGGGAACCCTGGGCACAGGGAGAAGTCCGCAGACCCAGTTGCTTGACCACATCCAGTGTATTCGTGGCCAGACAAGGAATAAGTTTCCATCTTGGGTGTAAGAAGAAAAGAAAGAGCTGGAGAGATGGTTCAGAGGTTAAGACTCTGTCTCACAAGGAGAAGGTCCTGAGTTCAGATCCCAAGTCCCACTTAAAAATGACAGGTAGAAATGGTGGCAGCCTGTACTGCCAACCCTGGTGGGCAGAGTTTGGGAAATCCCAGAGCGAAGCAAGACGGGGGTAGAAGTAATCCAGGATGATTCCTGAAGTCACCCTTGGTCCTCCACAGGGACACACAGTGCCCTCTCTCTCTCTCTCTCTCTCACACACACACACACACGCACACACACAATTAGAAAAAAGGAGAGAGAAAAAGGTTAGCCAAAACCATAGATAGACGGCACAGTATGGTGGGTATGGGATCCAAACTCAGGACCTTCTGCTCATGAGGCAAAGTCTTAATCCCTGAGCCATCTCTCCAGCCCCACAGTGAGGCTTTTTAAGCAGAGTGAAGAAAGCAGCCAAAGCAGCACTGTTCTGCGAAACTGAGTGAGTCTTCAAGATCCCTCGTGTGTGGCTTCCCCGCCATGCAGGCATCTACTCTGGAGGATGTCCCTGCCAAACCTTAACTCTGGAGTGTCAGATCCAGCTGGCCATTCTGGAGATGTTGATGGATCAATGAAGACAAGGAAAATCCTACTGTGGCTGGCAGGAATCCCAAAGACTATCACAGGGGCTTTCTCTGAGCTCCCCTCAAGTTCCCTGTCCCCAAGATCTATGTTGAAATGAATCAGACAAGACATACAAGATAAACATAAATGGGCAGAAGATAGTTTCTTACCAGGTAAGCAAAGGGCACGTGTCAGCCGCCATCATCCTAAAGATATATTAGGATATATATAAAGATATATATTTTCTTTTTTTAAAAAAGATTAGAATCACCTTTACCTCTTGGAAAGTTTTCCGAGGTATGTCACAAATCCAGGAGACATTTTTAAAAAGTCTACACTTGACTAATAAAAGTTAAAAAAAAAGACTAGAGAAACAATCATCATAGCAGTCAATGACAATGACAAACAGGATATAATGTGTGCAGAGTATGCAAGAGAAAAGAGCTAATTTCCCTAATGGATAAAATCAATAGAGAAAATGTGACCCCCACAGAAAAACAGGCAGAAGATAAGAATTCTCCGCAAGAAAAGAAAACGTGAGTGATTCTCAGGCCAATGAAGATGTGCTTCATGTTACTCCAAGCAAGAGGAATGAAACTTTAAGCTACATGAAGATATCAATCCTCACCTGTTGGATTGGCAAAATCCAAAGGCATTCGATGATGCAAAGGAATCCATGCAACTAGAGAGGGCTGGGTGTAGTGTCCCTGCAGTATAAATGTGGGGACTGCAACTAGGAAGAAAAGCAAATCATTCTCCCCAACTCTGAGGCTTTTAGTGCATATTATTTGCACACATGTAGATGCCACAGGTTTCAGATTATTCATGGGATTTTAGCCCATCCGTAAGAGCAGGAGAAGAAATGGACCAAATAGCCATTTGCAGGAGACTTGCATAGATTATAGCTCTCAGTGGCGTGTATTCTGCCATTCCAAGAGTGGAGGGGTGGGGAGAAAGAGGATGGTCTCAAGTGGTGGCTGAGGAATTGAACAAAATTAACAGAATTTTTTAAATTAGGAAAATTGGAGCCAGAGAGATGGCTCAGGGGTTAAGCCTCTGCTCGCAAGCAGAAGGACCTGAGTTCAAATCCCATATCCCTCCCACATAAAAACACCAAGTGGAAATGTTCTGACTCTGGACGGCGGAGCTTGAGGAATGAAGCGAAAGGAGGCAGAACAATTCGAGCTGATTCCTGAAGTGACCCTTAGACTTCCACAGAGACACATAGTACTCTCTCTCTCTCTCTCTCTCTCTCTCTCACACACACACACACACAAATATTTCTTTTGAAAATGTAGACAATTGGAAAAAGTAACAGAAAAGTGGGCATCTATAGTATCAATTATGAGAGATGATATACATATGTACAAATGTGTGGGTTTGTATGTGCGCATGGGCATGCGCGCGCACACACACACACACACACACACACACACACACACACACACACACACTTTGATTCTGTATTTATAAGACATCCCTAAGAGAATGCCCAAAAAATCAGTTCATTGGTTATGATGGTTAGAGTTAATTGTCAAGTTAGAGTGTTTTATCAAGCTATACAAAAATCTTTAGGGATGGAGCAATTAATGAAAGAAAAAGGACTTTCATTTCTTCTCCCTTTATTAAATGCATGTGTGTGTGTGTGTGTGTGTGTGTGTGTGTGTGTGTAGCATTGTATGTCCTTATGAAGGACCAAGGATGACTTCACAAATCATCCTTTTTGCATCACTCTGGAATGTCCCAGGCTCTGCCTTCTGGGGCCAGATGTACAGGCTGCCTCCATTCCTGCCTGGCATTTTCAAATGGGACCTGGGATCTCAACTCAGGTTCTTCTACTTGCAAGACAGAATCTTAACTCCTAGGCCCTCTCTGCAGCCCCTTTCTCAGATTTTGAAGTTGGGACCAAGTGAACATATTCCCTGTTCAAAAGACTGATGGAAGACAGTCTAGTGCAGTCCTTGGCTTTCTTCACCCACCAAGCCTCTTTTTCCAACATCTGGCCGGTGGTACAGAGAATCACAGCAGGTCAAAGTGCAGAGGATAAGGGGCTGTGACGTGCTCAGCCTTGAACAGGGTCTAAATCTCTACACACCTGCACCAGCAAAAAACAAATTCAGGGAGCATCACAGAGAGGAGCAAGGAAGAGTGTAAGAACAACATGGTAGGAGTACTATTAAAGAGATCTGGACGTAGCACATCCATGAATCTACTGTAGCTGCGTTCACAGCTCACCCACGAGACCTGCAGGAGATCTGGCCAATCCACGTGATATCGTGGCCGAGGGAAGCATCCACGGGGCCACGCTTCTCTCTGAGCGAATGTTGATGGCCAATGTTGGTTGGGAAAGGGACCCGCTTGCTTCGTGGCATTGCCACCAATATAGGCCCTGCCACTGTCCGGGCCCACGAACCAGTGCCAACCCAGACCTACAAATGCAGGATTCTGAAGTGGGAGTGGTAGGAATTAAAAGTTTCAGGCTTTGGGTCAGAGGGGCCTTGGATGTCTGCTATCATCCAAGCCAACTTTATTGTAACATACAGGGTTTTTATAATCAAGAAGCAGGACCAAATTTCTTACAGAACTATGTAAAACACATACATTTTGGTTAACAAAGAGAAGTCAGGAGTGACACCCAATTGCCATGGGGCGGACATATTGCCAGGTATGTTAAAACAGGCATGGCAGCTCCTTGCTAAAAGAGGAAGGAATGTATGCCTCAAAAAAGAGTTACTTGGCCCGTGCATTAACATCTCTTTAGATAAGCAGGGAACAACTGATGGGGTGAGGAACAGCCCAGCCAGTTTCTTAGAGAAACAAAAGCATTCCAAACGACCTGGAAGTTTTCTCTACTCCCAAGGGGGGAAGTTCGGCCTGCCACTGTCTTGCAGACAAGACGCAAACTCAACCGCCCAACAGAGGAGTCACTGGACAGCCCGTTCAGTTGCTAATGTATCATCCAGAGAGCAGGCTTTGGGCCTCACAACCCCCACATGCCACAGTGGGTGCCCAGGCACGTGCAGGCAGTTCTCATTAAACCCAGAGGGGCAGCATGAAAAGTACATGCTTAAAAGACATGAAAGTAGTGGGGAAGCTTGCTGGGAAAAGAGGTGACTCAGCGGGAGAAGGAGGGTGAAGTGGAGCCAATGGGGAGCAATGGGATGTGGGGGACAGTCTCATTGTGTGAAACTGTCAAAGAAATAAACATTAAATAAAAAGAGGAAGGCCACCTTCAGTGTAAAACACAGAGACCTGTGACTTACACGTGCACCTTGAACGCACGTGCATGTGTGCTTCTTGCACACGTGTGGGCACACGTATCCTGAACGCAAATGTATGCACACTTTCTTGTGCACACATGTCTCTTACACATGTATGTGCACACACAACCCCTGCACACATGTGCACACACAAGCATTCAGCATACATGCACATGCACACACGTGTATACATCTCCTGTACACACATATGCACACAAACCTTGCACACACGGGTGAACACACACACATCCAGCACATTGCAACACACACCTCTTGCGCACGTATATGAGCACACACACATCTGCATGCATACATACACACACCTCCTGCACACATATGTGAGCACATGCACACATCGCCTGCACACATGTGCTTGCTCTTCAGATCTCTGGTCCATGGTCACGTTTTCTAGGAAACCTTTCCAAATCCCCCTGGAAGCTAAAGCGTATCACTCGCATCCCCTGGTTCCCTGCAGGACTTTCCACCACAGATGTCCAGTCATAATTCTTTTTATATTCTTTGATTGACACTTACACATGGCTACAATTGCTGTCACTTTTCGCTTCTTACTACCCGATTCCACTCCCCTCCTGTCCCGCTTCATACTGTCTCTCTCCAGCAGCCTCCCTCCTACTTTCACATCTTTTTGCATGTGTGGCCCACCGGGTTTCATCTGGGATGCCTGTACTGCCAGGTGCCTGAATCCTTGCTGGGGCGTGGATGACTGATCAGCAGGCAAATGAGTCACTGATCAGTTCATTCCCACTGCTGATGTGAATCCATGACCACAGCCATTTAGTGCAACAAGGGATTTTATTCCAGCTTGTGATTCTCTGGGTTACAATAGATAGAGAGCTCATTCCAACATCAGGAGCCCTGGCAAGTGGCATATCACGGCCACAGGAAGAGCTGAAAGAGGGGGCTCGCTTTCTCACTTGCCAGTCTGCCAAACTGCCAAACTGATCTCTATCTTATCCACCTTGCCCAAGTGAATGGTTCCACCCTCTCTGGGCTGGATTGTCCCACATCAATCAAATACTCTTGCACAGACTTGCTCAGAACCTTGCCTTCTCTCAGTGACTCTTCATGGATGTGCTTCCAGTGTCAATTCTCGGAAGTCAAGTAGACATCTAAAACTAACTTCCACAAAGTCTCTGCTCTTGGGCCCTACAAGGAAGGACAGAAGGACAAGGAGGTAGGAAGAAGAGGGAAGAGGGAAGAAGTACTCCAGGGTAACAGAACAGAATGTGTCTGCTTGTTCCCAGAGCAACAAGCCTCTTGGGTCCAAGAAGACACCCAAGGATTCTGGATTGCACACAGACACGTGCAGAGAATCCCATAACACACACGAAACACCTACAGACTGATGCCACTGAGGCTCCACGGTGACACGGCGGGCTTCAACCGTGACAGCTACCAGTCTGTAGGCGCAAGTAGGATGCGAGCAGGGTGCACGGTAGGTAGATCAACGCGCTCTCCAATGAGGGCTTATAGGGCTCCTTAGATTCACAATGACAGAATGATAGCAATAGGCAGAGGCGCCAGCAAGTTGGTTTTCTGACAGAGGACAATTTAGGTACCAGGCAGGATGCGAAGTGGTGAATTTTAGGCAGACAGAAACTTCCCTGAGACTGACATACTATCATTTTTATCATTTGAAGCTGACAGGATTCACCATGGCATGTCCGGAGTCTCTGCCGGTCACCAAAGTCATTGGCAGGTAGGAAATTGTGTCAAGAGAAACAGATCGAGGAGGATTTTTGGCTTTCTTCTTAGGTGATGTTCTAATCTGACGCCTAGGGGTTCCTACGGAGTCCTGGAAAGATTGACAGGTGGGGAAGAGCACTTGTGTAAGCATAAGGACCTGCGTGTGAATTCCTGGCTTCCTCGGTACCATCTGCCAGGACCCCACCCCTCACAAGAAGCCTGAACTAGACACCAAGAAGACACCCAAAACCACGCTGGCACGCTCACTGGTTCTGCCGGGAGATTTTTGGGTAAAGATTACTGAGTCACAGAAAATTGAGATTTTTATATCGTATCTTGAAGCTAATCCGTTAGAATCACCAAGCCAATTGCAAAATCGCTTTTTGTGGTGGAGAATTAATTTGAATATCAAATAAGGAAAAGCTCCCTGTTCCCTGCTGGTAACTCTAGAAATCAGTTAATGATCCTTAACTGGGGGCCACATCCACCTCCCGTGACTGATGGAGCTGATGACCTTGGGAGAACACGTGGAGTTTTCTAGAATAACCACTGGTATAGATGTGGTTCCTTATAAGACACTTGCAAAGCCCAAGATCCTCAGAAGTTCACAGTCCTAGAGGGCTATTTATAAGCTTTGTAATAGCCGGTGAAAAAGCCAAGCACAGCGATGCAGACCCATAATCCTGGCTACTGGAGACACTGAGGCAGGAGGGTCACGAGTTCAAAGCCAGCCCAGGCAACCTA